>CM076574.1:1220394773-1220536475 GCA_034641835.2 Pinus albicaulis
AAGTTTGATGACAAGCATTCAAATTATCCATTCATTTCGACAACTACTTGACTGGCTTCATTGGCATTTTTTTATTACATGATTCAAAAATATTATCAGTAGATTAGAGTAGGTAGATGAGTGCAAATAAGCTCAGAATTCTGAGTATCTTTTCAGTTAGTTTTGAAATAATTCATTAAGATTTGAATCCAAGGAAAAGGCCCTAAGATATTTATGATTCAATAGTTTAGTTTGAAGGTTGCAACACCTTTTAGTCTCAGATCAGATTTCAGTTTGCAGAAAAAGGTGTAAATTCAGTTCAAGAGTTTCAATCACAAAGATTTTATAACAAAACAAATGCATGTTTGGGATTGGCTCAAAGGATCAGGCTACTAGTCGACGATGTTCTTGACATCTCACAAGGAGATGCCATCCCCATGTGGAGCCACTGTTAGGGTCCTATAATAATAGGGTTCATAAATTTTGAATTGACTTTGATAGTCTTGTAAATATGTACATACCTTGCTTTCTGCAAGTTGTTTTCCCATATTTTGAAAAAATGAAAAATAATAAAAAACCAAAAATAGGGTAAAAAGTCCTAAAAGAAAGATCAAAGGACTTAGAAAAATATAGACCCCAAAAGAAAAAGAAGTAAGACCTGAAAGTGAACAAGTCAAAATGCCACTACTTTTACTTTTTACTGCAAGAATAATGATTATGTGCAAAGTGTCATTATATGCCATAATCCATGATCAATTAAACAGTTTAATCTTAACTTTTCATGCTTTCAATTTCATGTTTTAGATAGAGAATAAAGATTTGTCAAACAGTTTAAACTTGACAAATCAATAGATAAGTAGAGAATAATGAGGAGCTCAATAGTTTAATCTGAGCCCTAAGATGAAATAAGGTAGATTTAGATAGTTTTATGCTTTGAAAGAAAAATGTTTTAAAGTTGCAAGCCTAAACGCACCTACAAAATGAAGAAAAAATGTTAGAAATAAAGCTGGGTAGGTAGAAAGCGGTTGAGCAAGCATGTAATAAAGCATCATCGGGAAAAATTACTAATTTCCCCTCCCCTATAAGTATTTAGTATTCTAAACTATTAGTCAAAAAGGCTCAGAGCATTTCTTTGACTTTTGTTGGGACCAGACTAAAGGCTCGATGACTGGTCAATTAAAAATATTGAATTCCTGCATCAAACCCACATTTCTCAGCATTTACCCTTTAGTTATACATCAAAACCCCTTTTTTCCTAAGTAAATACACATTCTTACTTAGTAAAATTGAAAACCCTAAAATAATTAATTTCATTCCCTTCAAAATGATTCATAAAACCCTCAAAATTACATTTATCCTAAGTATTAGTGAAGTAATATAAAAGATGAGAAATGCTTTATTTTTACAATTTACTTAGAGATAATATTCGTTTTGTTTCCTTTTACTATCCCTTTATTCATATTAACACCTAACTTATTGTAGTAAATCCGTAATTTACCCTCCCATATATATTAAAACCCTTATATTTAAATTAACCCCCCAAAACCCACTATTTTACGTTTAAACCAAAGTTTATTATCCCCATGTGCGCAAATAAACCCCACCCTACATACCCCTTGGTCTAAACCTATCTCTATTGAAATAATCACGCCCCCCATAGTTTTAAACTGTTAAAAGGTTGAAAACTATATAATATATAATAACCAGCGCCCGCATATGTTTTTATTGAAACATTTCATAAATGTTTTAATTCAAATATATATTATAATTTTCGCCCCCCCCTCCTATTTCATAATCCCGAACTGTAAACTTTATTAAAAAACACATTTTTATAAAGTTTAAAGTCTTTCCCCGCTATCATATTAACTAAATTTTAAACTTATTTCACGTTTATTTCTTTAAAGTCATATCCCACCACAAATGTAAACCCTAGCCCCACCCCTAATCTAGCGCACCTTCCCAACTAATCTGAACCCTTCGCTTTCAAAGCCCAGATCTGGTGGCACATATCTGATATCGTGTAAAAAATATGCACGTTCATCCCCATGCCAAAGTTGCGCGAAATGAGTGGTTTCCCAATTCTCTCTCTCCTCCACGTGTCCTTCAATTATTAGATCGCGTGGGTTCAAGAGGAAACCACTTACTGCCAAAATTCTGCACGATAACCACTATGGTTTTAATCCCATTGAACTCCAAAACCACCCTTCCTGCTGATGCAGCCAATCATTCAATGCCTAGGTAATATTACCAAAATGCATATTAAACCTTAGAAATGCGTTCATCCCTTTATCTTCTGCATTAACCTGTTGCTCGCGCTTCCCTCATTGTAAAAGCATCCTTTTTTGGCCATTTTTATGCTCGAAAAGTCTGCAGAATTTGCCCTGCAAACCATTGAAGACCACTGGAAGCTTCAGTTCATTTCCAGAAACCTCCAAAGCCATCAGAAATCTTCCGATGCCTTAGAAACCCTATTTCAAGACCTAATACCTGCAAAAAAGTTATTCTTCAAAAAATTAACCTTCTTGTCATCAAAAAGAGCTATTTATGTCAATATTGAACCTTGTGAAGCCTATTTGTCTACAGAAAGACCTTAATTGCCTTCAAAGAGTGTATTTGTTGTAGAAACCTTGATAAAACCACAGTTTTGAATACTTTAGCCTGTTTTAATCAAAGTTGAAGAAATTTAACCTTTTTTAGACCTTTTGAAACCCTTCGAAAGATTCAAATTATTTTACCAATGCTCATAATCTCGAATTGTTACACTCAATTACTTAGTGCCAACAAAGTTAAACCTCCAAAGTCAAAATTCATTTAACAGGTCTTCCCAATTCATCAAAGCCATTATCCCTTCTTGCAGACCTCTGATTCATTAACAAATTGTTTGATTTTTGCAAGTCATTAGCAAAAGGAGAATTTGGATAAAACAATCTAAATACTAGTTAAAGATATGTTTTACTCCAAGAACTTACAGGAAAATGAATTCAAAGGATTTTTCTTAAAATATTCCAGGCATTGGAGTTAAAGAACAATCATCTTGTGGAAGATAAAATAGCATTTTAATGTAAAGATTAAAAGAGGGCATTCATAATAGTCAGGGTAAAAGGAAGAACTCACAGTAAAAGTTAAAGTTCAAAGTAAAGTAAGAATTCACAGTGAGTGAAAATAGAACAGTCAAAGAGCATCAAAGTTAAAGTGTATCAGATGAAAGTCAGAATAAAGGTTAAAACAAAGTTACAGAGCAGTCAAGGTAAAAAAGTAAAAGTAAAAACAGAGGCAGTAAATGGTAAATAAAGATGAAAATAATTTCAACAACAATGAAGTTTATCCAAAGTGAAAGTAAAAACAGTTAAAAGAACAGTAAGGTTAAAAGATGAAAACAGAGCAAGAAGGGACATTTTTTGCAGAAATTTCCTGTTTAAAGTCGTTGTTTTGCAGAAAATATTGTGACCAATCCAAGATGAATTTTGCAAAAATGTGTTGGGGCCCTTGTTTTGAATATTTTGAATTTGGAATAACGGCCAGATTTTGGAGTTGCGGAACAAGGACACATGGCAACTGCAACAAAGTCGCAAATACACCAAATAGCGGAGCTACCAATGTTGCGACGGAACAGGCACATAGCTGAGGAAAGTAGATGCATGAGGATATACAGCAGAAGACAGGAAGCAGAACACACAGATGACAAGAGAGAAACTGGAAGAAGCTGGAGAAGAACAGAAAGAGGAACTAACAGTTGCAAAAGTGGGTGAATAAATAACAGTCACCCGGATTAAAGAAGAGGATTCTACGATAGAAGGAATACAGAGCGACTGAAGGAGATTGTGCATGACACCTCCGTAGTTCCTAGGTTTCTCCATTCTACATTTCTGTTCTGCAAGGCATCTATACTAGACTTGTAAGCTCTCATTGCAGAAGCTATGTAACTGTGGGATTGGCTGAAGAGATCAATATATTTACAGGTTGTTGTCCCATTATGTGATTAACATGCATGCATGAGGATTATGATGATTATGATGATTTAAATTTTTATTTGCTTAATGTCTGTATGCTTTCTACGTGTTCTTGCGTACATGATTTTGTTTATGAAATCGATAAATTGTTAATCATGAGTCGCAGATCTGTTCCTTGCTATTGATCTATTCCCCTTCTGCATGTGGTTGCGGCACACCTCGGGTGAGACTCTCTTCTCCTCGGAGCAGGGTGATAATGCCGGTGTGATCCTAGACTACAACGGATTCCTTTGTTGGCCACAACTCCTGAACCTGGGTCTTGCCTGCGAGACCTGATCCCTCGCCAACAAATGGTTCCGTTGCCGGGACCTGCATGTTCTGAGGGGAACTAGATCATGGTATCGAGGATTTTTTAAAGAGAGATATGGCGATGGTGGGATAATCATCTCGACCAATTTACTGCTCAGCAAGCAGAGTTAACCAAGCAAAAGGAGGCGGCAATCAAGGAGCTCGTCCTTTTCTCAGATTCAGCCAGTGATACGTACGAAATATTCTGGGGAAAATTCCCCAACGACCTCTACAATTGGTTGCGGAGGTTACAGACGAAGGTGCCTAGAGATGGCTCGCGGAAGATAAACCACAGGTGGATACACAGGCATCGGTTGAACACGGAGTTGACTCGCGCAGTGGATTTTTGGGTAGAAACCACTTTGGATGGCTATATTGTGGAGTTTTCTGCCGAGTGCTACCAATCCTTCTCGAAGGCTGAAGCTACCTTCCACTCTGGGCTGAGAGGGAGGCTGCTCAAGGAGATTCCACTGTGGATTAAAGCCCTGATGGTGGATGAAGGGTTGATGGAATTCCACAAGGCGAGTATGGAAGCGTAAACCTCCAGTGCTGGGGGAAGGGATGAAGGGACGGATGCTAGGTAGAATGTGAGGCAGGGAGTGGGGAATGGATGTTGAGGCCGCATGAAAGTTGAGGGAGCGACGTGCCCATTGGCGAGCGCAGATCGCCGATAGGTGGCGAAAAAGGGTGATGCAGGATTTAAAACGACGGGAAGCTGAAAGGAAGAACCAGAAGGAGGTGCCTCAGGGGATAAGAATTATGGATGTGGATACCCAGGAAAGAGAAGGGACCACTGTAGGGGTATGGCGGGTGCATGGGAGCCCTGCTGAGCGAGAAAGGGAGACGGTGACTGACGAAGATGATGTAGGCATGCAGCCCGAAGAGAGTTCCGATGACGGATGGTACATCGTGATGCAACAGTTGTTTAAAGAGCGGACGACATTCATTCCTCCAGGCAGCCCTGCTTCCAACACTCCGCATGGCAAGGATCCAGACCTTCCCCTGGTACTTTATCAACCTTTAAGTAATATTTTCGTTTAGTTACAAGCATTGAGTCAATTGCACAGTCGTTCATCATCAGCAGTAACGTCCGGTAATAGCAGCTTCACTAGTAGTATTGCATTCCCTAGTGCAACTGTTACGCAACCAGGACCTAGAGGATTTGTCTTGGTCAACCATCCACAAGTAGCTATGGTTGGATCTTTCACCCAGTATCTGGAGTTCTCTGGCCGGGGCAATGATGATGTAGAGCAGCACTAGTACCTGTGCGAAGCCATCTAGAGGGCTCGGCAGATGCCAGATGACGGAAAGTTAATAGAGTTCCAAACCACGCTTAGAGAGAGGGCTCTATGATGGTTCATCAAATGGTCTGATGCTCATCCGAATCCAGCGATAGACGACATTAAGCGGGACTTTGTCCACGAATTAAAGCTTCCCCAGACAGACCAGCAGGGTCTGTCCGAGCTCTGGGAAATTAAGCAGAAAGAAGGAGAAACTGCGTGGGAGTTGATGCGGCGATTCAAGGACGCAATCGGGAAACTCAGTTACCTGATCGATCCAAACCATCAGAGGGACTGTTTCATCAAGGCTCTGCTTCCCTTGATGCGAACCCCCCTTACTCAGCAGAAGATTGATAACCTGCAGGATGCTTTGGAGCAGGCCATGAAGATAGAGGCCATGGCAGGATACCCTCAAGAATATCGGGGAGGGCCGGCCTCGCAGGATCCTTATCTGATAGGATTGCAACACCAGATCACCAGCTTGACTGAAAAGCTCAAGGAGCTGCAGCCGATGAGACCAGCTAGGCCAAATGTTTGGTGCACTCATTGCCTGGTTGAGGGCCATGTCGCAACCGAGTGTCCTCGGTTGCGGGGCGCAGGAGTGGGACCCTCTGTCACGGCAATCCAGGGGGGTCCACCTACGGGGGGTGGCGCGGCGATGAATCCGCAGGGGATATACCAGCCGCAACAGCCATATGCGGGGTTTCCACCTCAACCGAACCCAACCACCACAGAATACTACGAGATTTGCAGGACAATGGGACACCCACCTCGGATGTGCCCCATACTACAGAAGTACTCTACCGTCCCAAACAATTTATATTGTGAGTTTTGTGTTTCCATGACTCACAACACTAAGCAGTGCAGCGCGCTCGATGCACTTTCAAATCGATTGGACCGTCCCTCCTACAGGGTGAACGAGGCCCCCAGGGGCAGAGGCGGCGGCATGCGCGGAGGCCGCACGGGAGGACGCGGTCCGGTGAAATGTTACAACTGCGACCAGGAGGGTCACGTGGCTCGGGAATGTCCCCTTCCCCGATGGCCCTGGTGCTCCCAGTGCTGCGTAAATGCCCATGCAACAGAGGACTGTCCAGAACTAATCAAGAAGTGGGAAGAACGGACATGGCCCCAGGGCACGAATGTGGTAAACGTCGAGCCACGTGGGAGTGCACCTCAGGATAGGCCGAACGTATCTATTGTGACGAGAGGAGGCAAGAAAATGGGGGAGGATGCCTGTGGACAGGAGCCGGCACGAGCTGTTAGGCCAGCCTCCCTGAACCCGTTAATCTGGCCTGAGGCGCAGCGGAAGTATTTCCAGGAGGCGGTGGAGGCCTTTGCTCAGTTGCGAGAAGCAGGAGGCTTGGAGGTGCCCCTGCCAACAGAGCTTGGGGTGCAAAGCACCGCGGGCCGCCAGATTGAAGAATGGCTCCAGCTCTTCCTCACGATTGTTGATAATGCTGCGCTGCGGCAGCAGCTAAAGCACACTTTGGAAGGAGAATTGCAGAGGAGTACAGGACTTGGGGAACCGATGAGCGCAGCCCCCGAATCGGTGCAGTGCATCAAGCGGAACAAGCGCCAAATGGGAAAGGAGTTCCGGCTGAACACGCAGGTTGGGGGATTCCAAATCAGCGATACCATGCTGGACCTAGGGTCCGACGTCAACATCCTGCCAAGGAAAACGTGGGAGACTCTTGGCAATCCACGGCTGGCCTACTCGCCCACCCAACTCAGAATGGCAAACTAGTACTGCATTCTGCCAATCGGCCGACTTGAGGGTGTCGAGGTTGACATTGCGGGGGTGAAGACTTACACCGATTTTAAGGTTATTGATATTATGGGAGACAAGGATCCTTACCCTGCCTTTTTAGGCATCGATTGGGCTTTCGAGAATTATGCTATCATCGACCTCAAAAAGTAGTTGATGATCTTTGAAGATGGGGAGGTCTAGGTCACTTAGCCTCTCAACCCGTATCAAGGCCCGAGGTATACCGAAACGGTGGATAACCGGGAGGATGCTCAGATGATGGACCACCTTTATCAAATGACTGCAGGAAAGCGAGAAGACTATATTAACCCGACCGCGACTGGCTCTGTCAGTTGGCGGAGTGTCTTGAGCTTGGAGCTGGGATCCGAACTCTCGTGGGAAGACTGGCAGCAAGGGGGGTATGAGACCACCACGCGGAGATGTGCTGCCATTGCCCGAGTCCAGTGGGTTGGGGCAGAGATCCGCGGATATCCCACCCTGGAAAACATGCAAGCTGTCAATACTTTTATTACCAAGGTGGAAGACATGGTCCCCGAAGAAATTCGGATGCCACTTTTGGACGTGGCCTTACAATCCACATCAGCACGATGGTGGAAGAATCACCGCAACACTCTGATGCGATGGAATTGTGTGGCAGAAGCTTTGCGGGCACACTTTAAATATGACGAAGGACCTCGCAGCATGCCTAAATACCACGGAACTTCCGATCCACGCAACCATTTGTGGGCCTGTGAGGAGCAGTGGCGTAGTATTGGATACCCGGAGGAGCTATGGGTTGATCAGTTCATCCACTCCCTAGATACCATTCCCCACGCATGGTACCTAGAAGAAGAACGGAAAAGAGGGACCGGTTCCTGGCCGGAAGTTGTGAGCAAGTTTGTTCGGTGCTTTTCTTTTGAAGGAGAGACAGAGTTGGAGTCCCAGGCACTCCATGGTATCAAGAAGGTACTGTTTCTATGCGACCCAGAACCCGATGGGGCCGCGCTTGCATCATGGCCTGGGGCCAGGTGCGAGTTGGCTTGCCAACGGATTGATGGCGACCCGGATGATGGCAGTCTGGAGGACCTTAGGCACCTATATTTCGAAGAGAAGGAAGGCGAGCGGAACATCAACAAAGAACCGACCACTGAAGGCATCCATTTACATCCGCTAAAGACCAAGAAGCTGAACATTGGTACGGAGGAGAAGCCTAAGTTGGCTACCGTGGGCGATTACTGGGACAAAGAAACGACCAAGGAAATCTTCAGCCTTCTGCAGGAATACGAAGATTTGTTCCCTTCGTCGGTGGCAGATCTAAAGGGCATCAAGGGTGACCTTGGAGAAATGCGCATTGTGCTGAAACCGGATGCCAGGCCCGTAAAGCATCGACCCTATCGGCTGAACCCCCGGGTCAAAGAAAAGGTCAAGATGGAGATTGACAAGATGCTGGCTGCAGGTCTCATCTTTCCAGTGGACGAAGCAGAGTGGGTGAGTCCTATTGTCATTCAGAATAAGAAGGACAAGGCGGAGATACGTGTCTGTGTCAATTACAGAAGTCTGAATAACGCCTGCATCCATGATCCGTTTCCCACTCCGTTTAGCGACGAAGTCTTGGATCATGTTGCGGGAAATGAAGCTTATTCCTTCACGGATGGTTTTTCGGGGTACCATCAGGTGTGCATTGCAAAAGAAGATAAGGCAAAGATGACATTCACCACTGAGTGGGGATTGTTCGCATACCACGTAATGTCGTTTGGCTTGAAAAACGCCCCGGCCGTGTTTTCCCAGATTTTCATTACTGCTTTCTAGGAGTATATCCACAAGTTCCTGGAAGTCTACATGTACGAATGGACTGTGTATAGCTTATTAAAGCAACATGCCACCCTATTGCGAATTATGTTTGATCGGTGTCGAAAGTTGCAGATTTTCTTGAACTTAAAGAAATGTATTTTTGCAGTTCCTTTCGGCACGCTGTTGGGACATGTGGTATGCAAGAAAGGGGTCTGCGTCGACCCCGCTAAGGTTGCCGTGATAGTCCACATGGAAGCCCCCGAAACGGTGAAATAGTTGCGTGCACTTCTTGGGCACACAGGATATTACAGGCGGTTTATCCACAATTATGAAAAAATTACTACCCCCTTAGAGAAGCTACTGTGGAAGTCCGCAGTATTCCAGTGGACGGAGGAGTGTCGGTTGGCCCTTGATACTCTGAAAGAAAAGCTCGCGACGATGCCTATTCTTGTTCACCCAGACTAGGATAAGCAGTTCCATTTGCATATCGATGCGTCCAATATTGCACTTGGGGCTATATTGGCGCAACCCAGGGAGACGAAAGTTGACCACCCCGTCTACTTCGCCAGCCGCAAGTTGTCGAACGCAGAGAAGAATTACACCATGACCGAACGGGAGGAGCTGGCGATGGTGTATTCGCTCCAGAAATTTCGCCACTACCTTCTAGGCGGAAAATTCAAGTTCTTCACGGATCATTCTGCCCTGAAATACTTGGTGAACAAGCCTATTTTGCAAGGAAGGATCTATCGCTGGCTTCTCCTTTTCCAGGAATTCACGTTTGAAGTAATTGTCAAGCCCGGGAGGTTGAATGTAGGGCCCAATCATTTATCTAGGTTGGAGACAAGAGAGAATGAAGTCTCTTTATACGATCAGCTGCCAGACACTGACCTCTTCTGAGTCGAGGTTGTCCCGGATTATTTGGCCGACATTTCCACTTATCTGACCACGGGGCAGTGCCCTCCACACTACACCCCACTCCAGAAACGCCACTTGGTCGTCCGTGCGACTGAGTACCAATTGATTGCAGGGAAGTTATACAAATTGGGCCTTGATGAGGTTCTGCGCCAGTGTGTACTTGACCACGAGCATGACACTATGATGTGGGAATGCCACAACGGCGTTGCGGGAGGGCATGTTGGGGCCAAACCCACCGCACGGAAGGTACTCCAGGCTAGCCTATGGTGGCCGACTGTCCATGCAGACTGCAAGAAATTTTTTAAGTGCTGTGATGTCTGTCAGCGAACAGGGAGGCCCTCTCACAGAGACGAGCTACCGTTACACCTAGTGCATGTGTTGCGGCCATTCGAGAAATGGGCCGTCGATTTCATAGGTCCCATCGCCCCGGTCGCTCGACACTCCAAGGCCCGATACATCATTACCGCAATCAATTACCTCACCCGCTGGGCAGAAGCGGCAGCGGTATGAGACTGCACGGCAGAAACAGCAGCACGGTTTATCTTTGAGAATATCATCAGCAGATTTGGCTGCCCACGAAGTTTAACCAGTGATCAAGGTACGCACTTCATCAATGACACGGTCAAGTCGCTGTTGGACACATTTATGATTCAGCATCACAAGAGCAGCCCATACCACCCACAGGCCAATGGTACTGTTGAAGCGTTTAATAAAATTCTTGAAAAGGGCCTAACCAAGATCTGTAACACCTAGCGGGATGACCGGGATGAACGGCTACCAGCTGCACTCTGGTCCTATCGGACTATGGTGAAGCGCTTGACCAATCAAACTCCCTTCCAGCTGGTGTATGTTCGGTAAGCTATGATTCCCACCAAGTTCACGGTACCAAGTCTTTTAATTGCCACGCCTCTCCATTTCTCAGATGAAGAGTCACTTCAGGAACGCCTCCATGAATTACAGGAACTGGATGAGGCTCGGTTCCTGTCCGAATTTCACCAGAAGGTTCAGAAGGATAGGCAGAAAGCGTGGCACGAATGCCACATCAAGAACAAGACGTTCCAGGTTGGCGGTAAGGTCCTCCTCTATGACAGTAGATTTCAGAAGTTTCCGGGCAAGCTCTAGATGCACTAGCTAGGACCTTACTTCGTCATTGAGATTCGAGATTCGGGAGCCGTTCGGTTGGCTCAACTGGACGGTACTGTTTTACCTGGGTGGGTGAATGGTACTCGCCTGAAACCCTACCAGGAGTAAGTACCCCTCATTTTTCATGCTTTCCACCAATAACTCTTGCACTCGAGAGCACCCGTCAAATAGCGTAGTCGAATAACTCTCCCGCAACCGGGATGAGCATAGGTCGCCTTTTATTTCCTGCATAGCTTGTCAATAACCGCTCTGTTGCGGGGACCGCACCGCAACTGACTGTGGTCGGGGAGGGGCGTGTCCAGCGTGTCATCCCTGTAGGATCCATAAACGTGTCAGTGTCAGTCCAGGTCATGTCAGTCAGTACTTGTGTCAGCCCGTAGGATCGTCTAGATTTGAATCATAAATTACCATAATTGGAAGCAACCCTGCCATAATCATTGTGCCATCATCCGCAGTTACCTCAGCCGTCGCGTTCACCCATTTCCCCATGCCACCATCAGCAACTATCAGAATATCTATTGGCATGCGATTGATCGCATGATTATCGCAGAAAAGAATGCCAGCAGGAATTAACTCGTTAGGGGGTCTCATCAACTCCACTCATGCCAGGTGATGACATAACTTGCATGGAGAACAAAAGCACGAGAATGCCGGACCAGTTTGAATTAGCAATTGCAGCAGCACCAGAGCCGCTAGAGTCTCAAAACGCACAGCCCCAAGAGAGGAGCTCCAGGAAAATTCTACAGGTCTATCAGCGTCGGGTCAACATGCCGAAGGCTGTCCCAGCCGTCACTGAACCAGAGCTTGACAGTAGGATTCACAAGCTCGAATCCCTTATCGGGAAATATGATAATGCAGCCTTGATCGACGCCAACCTTTCAGACGCTGTCAAATTCCCATCCCTCCATTGGCAAGTATATAAGGAGCACTACTACACCTCAGCCGGACACTCAGCCAACCGAGTGCGACCAGAGTTCAGGGGCTTTCAGCAATCGTCCCTGATGAGCTTGAGAAATCTTCCAGTCTTTGGGACCACCGGACCGGCTCTACAGTGTACCCGCTTCCTTCTCAGTCGTATTCAGAATGGGTCCTTGTGGCTGAACAAGGAGATCCCAATTCATGCTAAGGATATTCATCTCCTCACAGGGCTCTCGCAGAATGGCGCAGACGTCTCGACTGCTGGTCAGAACTCCTCCAAGAGCGCATGGAAGTTGGGCAACGCAGACCTTTATGTTAAATATGGCACCCGCCAGGGGGGGGGGGGAAGGAGCCAATATCGACCTCATTAACCAGCCCGAAATTCGATTCGCCTGTTACCTCATTGCCAGCAAGACAATGAGGCATTACACCAAGGGCGAATGCACTCTGGACACTATCTCCATTGCGGAGCACTGTGTCCAGGGCACCAAGCTGAATTGGTGTTCTTTCTTGTTAAAAGAACTGTTCGTTGCATGCGAAGAGACCTATAAGCATGCCACTAGTTTTATTTTTGGCTATTTGATCGTTGCTTTTTCCATGTGGAAATGGCACACTCCACTGATCCGGCTTCCAGCAGAGATTCTCGAGGGTTAGCCCCTCGCAATGAAGTTCACTCCATGGAAGGTGTCGGCCGACCCTAGCACTAAACAGGTGAATGCAGATGCGTTCCGGTCCTGGTATGGGCTGATGACAGATGTGGTGGCCAGTCAGCAATGGGTGCCTAGGAACCTGTTGGATGAATATAGTTGTTAGTATGAATCCTTTGTCGAAGTGTACGAAAAAGGACCACTTTAGCTACGCATAACTAATAGCCCTAACAACAAAAGTGGCTACCAATATCTTCAGATCTGCGATTAGTTAGACAAGAAAATAGCTGCAAAACACCAGATCTATGTATAGAAAGACATTAAGAAGTAAAATAAAGGGTTTTCTCCATGCATCCAACAGATAAGACAAGAACACAATTTTTTTTGAAAGAATTTTTATATTACAGGGCACCTGGGAGGAAAACAAGAACGTGTATCCAGCTCTCCTCAATGGGATGGGTTCTTTGTAGTCCTCAGCACTTCAGATCTAAGCTTTCTCTCTCTTGTAGGTGTAGAAAACCCAATGCAAAAATGAAGCTCAATGGGAGCAAATGATGAAAAATGAGACCAATTGTATAGATCCAGAGTGATCTAGTAGGCAACAAAAGGTGAAGAATGATGGGGAAAACCCTCCTATTTATAACAAAATATTGGGTCATTCTAGATCTTGGTGCATGATTAAAATAATTTTAACCAAATCTAGATCCACCTTTTATGGAATACTTTATTATATTTGTTGGAGGGAAAGGGTATTTGACTTGGGTCAAATCCCTTGATTAGTCAAAAATAAATAAATAAATGATTTATTTAATTATTTGTGGGTGATTTGGTCATATTTAACAAGGAATATTATCTAAATAAGATTTAAATAATTATTCCTAGAAATTAATAAGATAAATAAAGGTTTATCTAATTAATTTCTTTGATTTTGGGTTAAACATGCTGGGAATAATAATTAAATTATGGTTTAATTAATTATTCCATGAGGAAAATCAAACAAATATGGGTTTGTTTAATATTTCCTTTTGGGGTTTCCTGTTTTAACATAGTGAAAGTGGTTTTACTTAGGGTAAAACTGGTCTTACCTGGTGTACTTGGGTCCATCTAATGATAATAAGTTAGATGACCAAAAAATGGTGTAACAGATTTCCCCCCAGCGTGCGAGTGTCAGGAGCAAATCGTATGACCGAAGTACGTTGTAAGAACACAATCACTAGACAACAAAAGGGACGTCAGAGAGAGAAATGTGAGGTAGATAGTGTGCTGAAGGACTAGACCCTGAGGAGACGAGACTCGCAGGTGCAACAAGTCTCTTTTGATGAGAGGGTACCTGTGCTGAAGGCGGCGGGGGAGGCATACCTATGCCCGCCGAGACAAAGTACAAAAGAATAGCGTGTCCAGAAAACAAGGGACCGAACCATAAAATACAGCTGGCATAATCATGAGCCAGATAAAAATACAATAAGGAATCCCACATACATGCTGTGCCTGGGATAACAGCCAGGACTTGTACAATAATATCTGAGTACATGAGATACAAATACAACCGAAATGCCCCCTGCACATGGGGGAGGGCTCATAGAATCTGACTGATACATGCAAGTCGAAGAGGCGTTGCAAGTGGCTACGGCCAACATCATCAAATATCTGGAGCTGCATCGAAGGCTGCAAAGAAGAGGTCATCCGGGCATGTGGGGGGCTACCTGCAGGGCCACCACCTCATGAGGGTTGAGACATCTCACACACACCTAGGAATCATCAAGAGCTGATGCTGGATCACTGGACCATCAAGTATACGAATCTCGATCATGCTGAAAGGAGTTGGAGAAACAATCAAGTCAAAGGGAAATGAGAGATCCCTTGGCCTGATCCGAGGCACCGAACAAGAGTGGAAGCTGGAACCAAGGTACACCGCCCTCTAGACCTGGCTTCTGGAATGAAAATGCTGATGTCGACAGAAGGAGGTCCGCCATAGTTGAGGGAGTGAGATGTCCCCAACTAAGGCACGAGAGAAAACAGTAGAGCGACGGACAGACTGACACTAATGATGATGGTGAAATGGAAAGGACTGAGTAGCGAATGGACGACTTCCCTTGTTAGAGCATAAAGGGCATGAATGACATGGTAGCGACTGACACAATATCGGAAGGGATAGGGGACAGTGAGACTGAAGGTCATAATGTGCGACACAAGAGAGAGACCAGTCAATGAAGGATGGAGAGCTATAGTGGGGTACAAAGGGACTCGGGATAGACTCCATGAATGCGATGATGACTCAACGTGGATGCTCTAAACAAGGGTGACTTGATGGTGCTGCCACACAGGAAAGGCCCAAATGGGGGACCGTGGAGACATGAGTACAAGGTGGGAACTCATGATGAAAATCGACACGAACATGGACGAGTATGGAGGCGAAGTGATGCCCCAAATACAAGTGTTGTAAGTGAGGAGATTTGATTTAAAGAGTAGGTGAAGTAGCCCTTTGTGGACAAAATGGGTCCGGGTGAAGTAGCAAAACAAAAAAATGAAAAGACAGATGCTAGCTATCTAAAAGAAAATAAAACATGCATTCCAGAAGGGAAATGCTAAGGGTAATATTTATTAAGATAGAGTGCATTGCGAGGATTAGGAAGGGGGTGGCCTTCGAAATCCTCTAAGAGGTATGCCCCCTTACCGAGGTTCTTACTAATGATGTAAGGACCTAGCCATAATGAGTCGAACTTCCCATGACCAAGGACATCATGGGCCTGGTCATATACTAGAACAAGGTCGCCTTCGTGAAAAGTGCGAGGCTGGACTTTTCGGTCATACTGAGCTTTGGTGTGCTTTTTGGCCGCCTCCATGGTTTGTAAGGCAACACGACGGTCTTCGGAAGCGCGCTCAAGCATGATAAGTCATTGTTCTAGAGGTTGGGTGTCAGGGAGAAGTTCAACGGCTAGATGTAGAGAAGGAATTTCACACTCGATTGGTAAGACTGCCTCCTCTCCAAAAACGAGGTGGAAAGGAGTAAACCCGGTGGCGGTTTTAACAGAAGTTCGATAGGCCCACAAGGCAGGGAAGAGCATGAGATGCCAGTTGTTTTTGTGCTTATTCACCGTTCGTTGAAGCATAGTTTTGAGGATTTTTTTGACTGCTTCAACTTGGCCATTACCTTGGGGGTAATAGGAGGAGGAATATTGGTGCTCAAAACCCAACAGTGAGGATAGCTCACGCCATATCTCATCTTCAAAATGTTTGCCATGGTCTGAGACCAGTTGTTTGGGAACCCCGAATCGAGCTATGACATGGTTAAAGAAAAAGAGGGCTGCGGTAGCTGCCGTGTTGTTGAACGTTGGCATGGCCTCAGCCCATTTGGTGAAATAGTCGACCGCCACGATGATATACTTATGGTTACCAGCGGATGGTGGGCGACACTCCATAAAGTCGATGGCCCATTTACAGAAGGGGCCGGTTGAGATGACCGGATGGAGGGGAGCTGGTGGAGCTCGCGCCTTAGGGGTGAAATGTTGGCAATTGGGACAGTGTTTGACTGCCTCAATGCAATCACTAAAGAGAGAAGGCCAAAAATACCCAGCGCGCATGACTTTCTGGGCAGTAGCGAGACCGGAGAGGTGGCCACCGCAAGCGCCGCTATGGCAGGCATTAAGGACTTGTTCAGCTTCAGCGTGTGTGAGGCAACGACGAAGGACGGTGTCAACCCCACGACGATAGAGGTCGTCACCGATAAGGAGGTATCGGGGGGCTTGGTGTCGGATGCGTCGGCGAGCCTCACGATCAAGGTGAAGGGCGAACTTTTGGGTTCGCAAGTAAGTAAGAATGTCGCCATACCATGGGTCGTCAGCAGTAATGGAAAATAAGTGTTCATCAGGGAAGTCATCATTAACTAGGGTATCTGGCGCTCTGGTAGGTAATTCAGAAATGAGCTCAACAAGGGCTAAGCCTTTCTTACTCTTTGGTGTGACGAATTCGAGGTCGAATTCTTGGAGAATAACGACCCAACGGGCGTATTTCCCAGTGAGGATACGACGACTCAATAGGAAAGCCAAGGGGTTGGAATTAGTCACAACCTTGGTGGAGCGCATGAGGATATAATGACGAAGTTTTTGGACTGAGAACACTACAGCTAGCGCTAATTTTTCTTCGAGTGAGTAGGAAACAGGGGGTCCTACAAGGTTCTTACTAACGTAATAGATCACATGCTTGATACCATTGTCATCTTCCTGGATGAGGACTCCAGCGACCGAATAGGTGGAAGCGAAGATATACAGGATGAAGTCTCGATCAAAGTCGGGAGGGCGGATCAAGGGAGCGGATGTGAGAGCCTGCTTGAGGGCATCGAAAGACTCGTAAGCATAGGAATCCCAAACAAAAGGGATAGAAGATCGGAGGAGTCTAAGGAACCCATGTGCAGTGGTGGCGTAGTCAGGGACGAACCGTCGAAGAAAATTAGCTTTGCCTTGGAGACTTTGGAGTTGGCGGAGTGTACGTGGGATGGGAAGTTCAAGAATGGCTTGAACTTTCAAAGGGTCAAGAGTGATACCATCCTTAGACACGATGAAGCCTAAGAGACGGCCGGCAGGAACGCAAAAGACGCATTTCAACGGGTTAAGGCGGATATTATACTTGCGACATCGGAGGAAAATGGTACGCAGATCGTGGAGGTGCTACGCCCGATGCTTAGAACGCGCGGTGAGGTCATCCAAATAAGCAAGGATAATGTGAGCTAAGTCATGGAAACAATAAGACATGGCCCATTGAAAAGTGGCGCCGGCATTTTTGAGGCCGAAAGGCATGACTCGGTAAGCAAAAGTTCCCCATGGACTAATGAACGCGGTTTTGAGTTGATCGGCAGGATGGATAGCAATTTGGTTGTATCCGGAGAAACCATCCATAAAGGATAGAACCTCATGCCCCACACACTCGTCAATGATTTGGTCAATGAACGGTGTGGGGAAGTTGTCTTTGGGACAAGCTTGGTTCAAGTCGCAAAATTCCGTGCAGACACGGATGGTGCCTTGTTTCTTAAGAATGGGAACTGGGTTGGACACCCAAGTGGTGTATTCGATGGGGTAAATGAAACCAGCCTGCTTAAGCTTGTCGATTTCGGCTTTGATAGCGTCACGTCTGGAAGGATGAATGGGTCTCAACTTTTGACAGACTGGTTTGGCATCCGGCCATGTATCGATGTGGTGTTCCACAATGGCGGGATCGAGTCCGGGCATTTCAGAATAGGACCAGGTGAAAATATCGCGGAATTCTTTGAAAAGCTTGGTGTAAGCTTCGATTTCTTCCGGGGTGCATTGAGCACCTAAGGTGATATATTCCTGGATGCCTGGGGTGACTGAAATGTCAATTTTGATGGTAGGAGAGATGTTGGCCATGTTTCCTTCTTCGAAAGCATCAGGGGCAGGGATGGGATTTTTGAACCAATCGACAGCATTGGGGATGAAGTCTTTGGTTTCCATAGCAAATTGGTCATGGGACTGCTGTGGGAGGAAGTATGCGCGATGGTGCATATCATCCCAGGGAAAGTCCGGGTTGGTCATGGCTTCCATAATGTCCTCATCGGATTGGAAGATGGGAAGACTGGAGGAAGAGGGGTTGCCCGAGGAAGTGGTGATGTGTGACGGGTCATCAGGAGGAGAAGGGCTCATATGTGCGATATCAACAGATCCAAGGTCGGCTGAGGAGCTGAGAGGATCGGCAGGTTGAAGGGCAGGTGAACTATCTCGCAAGGATGATGACAGGTACAAAATGGTGGTTGACGGCTCCGTTGGCTCGATAGCGGGAGGAGGAATGTGAATGGGAGTAGGAAGGTCCTCTGGTCCTATCGAAGTGGCCTTGAATTGGCAGTACATGTCCAAGGAGGAACGATACTCGTCAAGGCGAGGACAGAGGTGGGTGTAATGGCCGTGAAAATCGCACAAGGCACAAGGGTGGTTTGTGCGCAAGTTTTTGAGTTTCGGGATAGAGTCGGGGATAGTGACGTAGACTTCTGGGATGTCAGAGTCGGGGAACATCTCGTTGACCAAAAGCTTGAGGTGCGGAAATTCAGGACACATGTGAGTGGCGTGACCGACGATATCACACAAAGCGCATTGGATGGCGGGTTTTGATGGTCGCGGAGGGGTAAGAGTTGTCGGGGCGGCCTGGTCCTGATGGGTTTCCCCCTTACAAGCTTTGCCTTTCTTTCCGGGGGCTGGCACCACAGGGGTAGGGTCCGGTGGCGGTGCTGGGGGCCCGGAGGAGGTGAGGGGGACCGGTTGAACCGGTGTCAAAGCAAGGTAAGGTTTGGGGTGACCGGGAGGGGTAGCGGCTGGAGGGTCAATGTACCAGATGGGTAGGCCGATGGATAGGTTAGGGAGAGAGAGGGTGGCCATGACGGGGACAGAAAAAACTCCGGGAGGGGGAGCCAGGAAAGGTATCTGCCCAGCAGGGTAATGACCAGGAGGGACGGCCCCGAGGTGGTTAAAGCCAGGGGGAACCGTTCCAAGAGGATAAAGGGGGTCGGGGATACCAGCTGTAGGGGGAGGGCCAGAAGGAGGAGGTCCGGTTGGCTGAGAGGAATGGCTAGGAGCGGGGTGCGGATGGCAAGGGGGAGGTTGCTGACTAGCCGAGGCAGGCCGCTTAAGAGCAGCCCGAGACGATTGCATCATGAAAATATTCGATAAGCTGGGATCAGTGATAGAAGCCGGAGGAGGGTTAGGGAAAGTTCCAAGCAGGGAGGAATCTTTGTAAACACCGGGGGAGACACTGGTCAAGGAATCAACGGTTTGCTTGTTGGCTACCGAAGAGATAGTCGTCTCAGGGGAGGTCTGAGATTTTGGCTCATGATATGTCAACTGGTCAATGGTGACTATCTTTCCATTATGGGGGAAAGACATCTTACGAAAGACCGTGGATGGGACAGCAGACATAGCATAGGTGTAGCTTCGCCCCAATATAATGTTGTAATCTAGCGAGGCGTCGATGACTTCGACGTCAACGCAAACAGTCTTACCGGCGAGGGTGATAGGACAATTACGAAACAGGCCAATGGGCTGGGAGGCATGACCGTCCCATGCTCGAAGGGTGATCGTGGAAGGGGCCAGTTCAGGGGATCTGAGTTGCTTCCAAACCGAAGCGGACATCACGCAGGTGGATGCCCCCTCATCAATGATACATCGGGACACGTTGGCGTTCCGGATTTTGACTGGGATTTGGAAGGCGACGGAAGGAGGGAGAGGAGGATGGTCCGATTGAGTGGCGTCGAAAACAATCATTTGGTCATCAGCAGGATCTACAATGCCCACGGAAGATAGTAGAGCCTTCTTTTGAGAAGGGAACGACTGGAGGAGCTCCAGTGTGGAAATGGCGGCAGGAGATTGCGCCAAATCATCTACTATGCTATACGAATGGGCAGCCCGACTTGGAGCAGCGTTTCGACGTAGGGGGCCCTTAGGTATCTTGGTATGAACCTCAAATTTTGGTTGAGGGATATGTAAGGGGCCACTGGGTGACGAAAGAGGCTCTGGAGAACCTGAAGAAGGAGGCTCGGGAGCAGACTGAGCAGGAGGCTTGGAGTACTGGCGAGACCGAGTTTGAAGGTGAAGATCGACGGATGGGTTAGGATCGGAGTGCATCATAAGGATCTGGTAATCAGAGGAACCAGAAAGGGAATGGGGGGTGGCTACCTGGCTGTCGGGCGGTTGGGTAGCGACGAATCCTTGCGGAGGGAAAGGATCAGTAAACACAACTGGCTGGGTAGTGGCCACATTAGGAGGAGCATGAGGGGAGGTGTGATGTCCGCGCAATGTGGCTTGAGACTCCCACATCTGCCTCATCTGGGGTAATAGGGGACAATCGTGGGTGTAATGACCATAAACACCGCAACACGAACAAGGCTTACTTGTGCGAAGCGGCCTGTCCGGCTTGGGCTGAGTGCCCTGTTGCTGGTTGGCAGTGTTGGGGTCCACACCAGGATTGGGTCCGCGGGTACCAGGGGCAGATTGGTTTGGATTGCCTCTCCACCTTCTTTGAGAAGAAGGGGGATTAGTCGTGCCCTGCTGTGCAAATACTTGCCCTGGAGGGGGCTGTAGGTGCTGGTGCTGGGGTTGAGGAGGCAAGGGAGGAGGAAGCACATATGCTGGAGGAGCTGGCGCACCAGGCTGCGGATAAGGGTAATGGGTAGGTTGGGCAACATTGAGGTAAGCAGGAGGTTGGGCAAAAGGAGGAGGCATGCCGTATCCTGGATACATGCGACCGGGAGGGGGAAGAGTGCTGGAGGAGCTGGCCCCTCCCTGAGGGAGACCATAGCCCATAGGAGGTTGAGCGTATGGATGGGAAAGGGCTCCAACGATACCGTCGGCGGAATGAGATGCCCCCGGGGCGTTAGCGCCACCGGGCCTGGGGAGGTCAGGAAGAACGGTATAAACATAACCAGATTGAGCGTAGATCAGGTCATATTTCAATGCTATTTGGAGGGCGGCTTCTTCAGTTTGAGGAAAGTGAGAGGTGACATCTTTGCCGATGGGAGCGGGAAGGGTGCGAAGGAACCAGTCCATGTAAACCTGATATTCAAAGGGAGGGGCTCGACATAAGCTCCGTCTTCTTCACCATTCCTGAACATGGGCAGAAAGGCGCGTGGAAGAGGATTGCTTGAAGGAAGTCAAGAGCTCCGTGCCAGTATCGTATCGGAGAGGGACCTGGAAGTACGACAAAAAGGCTTGGGAAAGAGTCTCAAAGGTGGTGTGGGTAGAGGTGGCTTGTTCGAAATACCATTTAGAAGCTTCGCCGGTAAGCGTGCGTTGGAACAAACGAAGACGGATGGAGTCATCGGTAATGGAATTGGAAGAACACCACATGTGGAAAGATCGGACATGATTGGATGGATCTTCTCCAGCTTGGCCTTCGAATTTAGGAATGTCGGAAGGGAGCTTGGTTGGCATGGCAGGCCAACCAACATTGTGGCGGATAGGGTCGTTGATCAACTGATTGGAACCCAGAGGTCGAGGCCCGTAATGTACCAAGAAAAGCGGTAGGCCGGGTCAAGCCCCTCGTGGCTGCCCGTCAGGTAGTAGGGGCCGCATTGTGGCCGGGAGCATCCGTCGTTAGGCCCCGGACCAAAGAAGAAGGTGACAGTGGGAGAACCGGAGGAGGAAGGAGACCCGATGAATCAGAGAGGAGTCGAGGACATCGACAGTGGACCGGCTCGACGACAGCGGTGCGGAGCAGGTCGATCAACCGGAAACTGAGGGTGAAGGCCAAGAAGTCTCCGGGAAAGGCGCCTTGGGGGCGCAATGATGACAGGAAGAAGGAAACCGATACAGGCGTAGGTGTTTATTTAATCAATTATGGTCAAGGGTAGAAAAAAAGGTGCAAGGACACTGATTTCATTTTAGAGTCTTTGCTAGGCGGTGTTAACCAGGCGCTTCTTCACTTAGAGTCAGTGTGTGATGTGCGTTAATTTTAATTTTTAAACCCTTTTCATTTTGAGAGCAAGAAAAAGTGTGCTGCGTAGCTGAAAATAAACCTACAAAGAACAATATATAATGCTGAAATAACATAAAAATAACAGCTACTTGTGCATCTATCTAACCCAAGAAGGTGGGTCTCTCAAAACTAATCTGAAAAGAAAGGGAAAAATCTATGTAAAACACACGAAAAAGGGGCCAATAGATCTAAGGTCAAAAGGGACAGGGATCTAAAGGATAAAGCTGCTGAAAAGAGGTGCAGATCACAGCCAAGAGATAGGGGCAGGTGGCTGGAAAAAAGGAAGGAAATCAGCAAAAACCGAAGGGGGCAAGGCGGAGGCCTTCAAAGGAGGTCCAAACAAAACGACAGAAGGTGATTTGAAAGGAAGAAAGGCTGATTTCAAAGGATCCGAAGGGGAGGTAACAGATCTGGAAAAAGGAGGCTGAAGCTCTGAAAAACAGACGGCTGAAACAGCTTAAAACTCTTCCACAAAAAGTGGAGGGTACTAAAGCCCTAAGGGGATAGGTTCCCACTTAGATGAGTAAAAATAGAACAGAACTTGGTCAAAACAGGCTGAGACAGAGGCTGGAGGACCCTGACAGAAGCTGCAGAAAAACCCAGAAAAATTGCAGAAAAAATGCTGAAAAAATGGCAGGTCACAGTTTCTGACCTGATTTCAGTGCAGGTCGTAGGAAACAGGCTAAAAAGTGCGACCTGGAGGTCTGGTGTCACAGTTTAGGGCCAAAAAGTGCGTAATTCTGCCTCCAAATGCTTGTCTCGGCGGCAGATTTTCAGAAAAGTTGCCGTCTCAGTTGCGGCTGGTGTCGCTTACTTGCGCAATAGGGCCAGAAACACACAAAAGTTAGAAATTTGAATGTTTTAGGGTTTTATGTGAGAAAAACACCATAAAAATAGGAAAAATAAACATCTGAAAAGAAACCCTAGGGTCTGAAGTAGCTGGATATGCAGGAATATGAAAAACGACAGCGGTCGTAATTTAAAACCCGTGTGGAGTCGCCATTTGTTAGTATGAATCCTTTGTCGAAGTGTACGAAAAGGGACCACTTTAGCTACGCATAACTAATAGCCCTAACAACAAAAGTGGCTGCCAATATCTTCAGATCTGCGATTAGTTAGACAAGAAAATAGCTGCAAAACGCGAGATCTATGTATGGAAAGACATTAAGCAGTAAAATAAAGGGTTTGCTCCATGCATCCAACAGACAAGACAAGAACACAATTTTTTGAAAGAATTTTATATTACAGGGCACCTGGGAGGAAAACAAGAAGGTGTATCCAGCTCTCCTCAATGGGATGGGTTCTTTGTAGTCCTCAGCACTTCAGATCTAAGCTTTCTCTCTCTTGTAGGTGTAGAAAACCCAATGCAAAAAATGAAGCTCAATGGGAGCAAATGATGAAAAATGAGACTAAATGTATAGATCCAGAGTGATCTAGTAGGCAACAAAAGGTGAAGAATGATGGGGAAAACCCTCCTATTTATAACAAAATATTGGGTCATTCTAGATCTTGGTGCATGATTAAAATAATGTTAACCAAGCCTAGATCCACCTTTTATGGAATACTTTATTATATTTGTTGGAGGGAAAGGGTCTTTGACTTGGGTCAAATCCCTTGATTAGTCAAAAATAAATAAATAAATGATTTATTTATCTTTTTAAGGAAGTGGTTGGAAGATAATCAAATAAATAATGATTTATTTAATTATTTGTGGGTGATTTGGTCATATTTAACAAGGGATATTATCTAAATAAGATTTAAATAATTATTCCTAGAAAATAATAAGATAAATAAAGGTTTATCTAATTAATTTCTTTGTTTTGGGTTAAACATGACTAGGAATAATAATTAAATTATGGTTTAATTAATTATTCCATGAGGAAAATCAAACAAACATGGGTTTGTTTAATATTTCCTTTTGGGGTTTCCTGTTTTAACATAGTGAAAGCGGTTTTACTTAGGGTAAAACTGGTCTTACATGGTGTACTTGGGTCCATCTAATGATAATAAGTTAGATGACCAAAAAATGGTGTAACAATAGTGAGCAAGTGTGGTTTGGGGTAAGTCACAGGCATACCTACCTCCGTCCCACTTGCGTACCGGAGGACACATTCCGCATGACGCCGCTGAAGTTCCAGCTGGACGATGCCACCTTCCACCGTGAAGTCTGCTCGTGGCCGGGAGTCACGAAGCACATCCACGACGGGATCGCCAGGTACAACTTCGAGCGGATGCTGCCATTGCACCAGACTACCGAGATGGATACAGCAGCGCCATCACAGGAGCTCCCCAAACCTCTCATCCCCGTCGTCCGCCACTTCAACACCCAGGTACGAAATTTCAATGTGGCAGCCCAGGTTATTTCTAGCGGTGCTACCCCGTTTCCTTTATTTCATGAGTTTCAGCTCTCTCGTTCCACTTCGCACCCTCGTACCTCTCCTCTCACCTCCCGCATCCCCACTATCTTGTTTACCTTTGCTAGTCCAATCACGACCCCCATGGGCGAGAAAATCAAGTCCACGGATCAACCGGATGCCCCTCCAGCCAAGAGGGCCCACACCGCCGAGACAAATCTAGTGGTGGACCTCACTACTGATGATCCACCACAGCCCCCAAGCACAGGGGTGTTGGTTCAAGAAGAAACCCTCATCGACCCATCTGAGTTCATCAATATCCGACTTCCACATCCCTCCACCCCACCGTTCACAATTCCGTTCACCGTCTTTCCGCCTACCACTCCATCTGGCCCATCTAATTCATCGGCTACTGTATCCGACCCCCTTGTCTGAGAACTTTGGGGTGGGGACCGCGGGGCTAAGGTTGACTCTTGTACTGCCATAGTCCTACCACTGGTCAACCCAGCGGCAGAACCCCACCCTCCTCTTACTGATATATTCACAGAGCAGACACACATTGTGTCCAATTCTGCAGAGGCTCACCCTGAGCCGACGGTCCCTCCACAACCGAGCCCCATTGATCAGCAAGAACGACTGGATCTGAATATGGCTGACTCCGCTCACCCAAAGACCATGCCACCATCCCCTCCTAATAATTCCAATCGCTCCGTTGCCAGTGGGCAACCCTTACAGGAAAAAATGCCAGAGCAGGGCGCTTCCGGGACCGCCAACTTAGAGACCTAGGGTATAGCTCAGCTGTATCTATTTATTCAAAGGGCGGCCCTGCAAGCCAAAAATCTTCACTCGGAGCTGCAGTAGTGGTGCGAGGAGCAGCACCAACAGATTATGCCGCTTACTGAACAACGTGACCAGCTTACAACAGTGCAGGGATTCCTGCAAGATCAGATAGCTGCTGTCACTCGGGCATTTTCAGAACTATGGCCCTCTGTGAAGGATCCTTATGCCCCACTGCCTACCGATATTGCAGAGCATAGTGTCATCATCTAGGCATACCACATCCGGTCTGCCCTCACTGGTATACACAGGGAGAATCAGGAGCTTCAAGCAGCGTTAGCCGCACAGCCAACGCTCCCCGACCCTGAGATTGCATATTCTGCATAAGTTGCCGCCAAGCAGGACCAGGCCGCCCAGATGCAGGCCACCCTTAATTCTACAGCATGCGATGCTTATGACCTCCTGAAAAGCCTGCAGGAGTGTTCACTTGCCCTTACAGTTAAGACGCAGCCCCTTTCCGCGTAGCTGCAGCAAATTTCAAGGGAAATTCAGGAGACTGCGGACCCCGCGCAATTGGATCAATTATATGCCCAGGCGGACGAGCTTGAGGTCCAGATTCAGCAGACCGAGGCCAACTCAGCGATGGCCAAGCAGGTAATTCAGGAGCTCCGTCCGCCCATTCAATCCAGCGCCAAATCAATCCAACAGCTAGCCACCGAGGCCGAGATCCAGCTCAACACGGTGTTCGGGGCTGCCCTGGCGCACATAGAGGAGGCCGCTGCCACCAGGATCACTGCGGAAACGGATTCACTAATGCAGGGGTGGCAGCAAGTTGTGTAGGCCTTCACCAAGCTCAGAGCTACAGCGTTCCGCAGAGTCCCGGAGTTGGGGCCCTTGTTTGAGCAACCGCCTGGAGGTGCACAGCGAGAACAGGAACAAGCTGAAGGCGCACGGCAGGAACGAGCACAAGATGAAGGCGCACAGGGCGAACAGGGCATAGGATCAAGCGGGGAAATGGAGGTAGAGACGGTCATTTGTGATTGACTCGGGGACGAGTCAAGAAACTGTGGTCGGGGCCTGTTGGGACCCTTGTTTTGAAAATCTCGTTTTGAATATTTTGAATTTGGAATAAGAGCCAGATTTTGGAGTTGCGGAACAAGGGCACATGGCAACCGCAACGAAGTCGCAAATACACCAAACAGCGGAGCTACCAATTTTGCGACGGAACAGGCACATAGCTGAGGAAAGAAGATGCATGAGGATATACAACAGAAGACAGGAAACGGAACACACAGATGACAAGAGAGAAACTGGAAGCAGCTGGAGAAGAACAGAAATAGGAACTAACAGTTGCGAAAGTGGGTGAATAAATAACAGTCACCTGGATGAAAGAAGAGGATTCTACGATAGAAGGAATACAGAGCAACTGAAGGAGATCATGCATGACACCTCTGTAGTTCCTAGGTTTCTCCAATCTACATTTCTGTTCTGCAAGGCATCTGTACTAGACTTGTAAGCTCTCATTGCAGAAGCTATGTAACTGTGGGATTGGCTGAAGAGATCAATATATTTATAGGTTGTTGTCCCATTATGTGATTAACATGCATGCATGAGGATTATGATGATTATGATGATTTGAAATTTTATTTTCTTAATGTCTGTATGCTTTCTACATGTTCTTTCGTACATGATTCTGTTTATGCAATCGATATATTGTTAATCATGAGTCGCGGATCTGTTCCTTGCTATTGATCTATTCCCCATCTGCATGTGGTTGCGGCACACCTCGGGTGAGACTCTCTGCTCCCCAGAGCAGGGTGATAATGCCGACGTGATCCTAGACTACAGTGGATTCCTTTGTTGGCCACAACTCCTGAACCTGGGTCTTGCCCGCGAGACCTGATCCCTCGCCAACAACATGTTCCCTGCAAAATAGCTATAATTCTTAATATATGTTTCTTTAAACCATTTTCTCACCAACTTGTGCTCAAAAACATGTGGCAATTTCATATTAAACTCATGTGACTTCGCCCTTCCAGCTGTGCCCAAACCAAAACTTTGAAGGAGTGCCCAAAACTGTTAACATTACTGCGCTACGAAATTGTCTGCTGTTTTCATAGCACATAACTTTACCTTTGAAAACTTCACTTGGAACCTTCATTTTTCTGTGTTTTGCCATTGGATCTTCACTTTTGATCTTTATACATTCTTCAGCAGCATCAAGGTTTTAAAAACAAGCCTTTTCTCCCTTTGAAACCATGCAAAATTATTCAAACTGCATCCTATAGCAGTTTCGTAGCGCACTTTGAAACTGTTGTGCATGACACCTACAGAAGTTTCGTAGCGCGCTACGAAACTACTGTGTCCATCTCTTCATAGCTTTTTCCAAAATTTTAAGTTTCAAACCTTTACTGCCATCCTTCCAGTTATATATAAGCTCTCATAATCAACAAAAATCAACTCTGAACTGCTTTCAAAAATGAAATCTTTCCACATAACCCCAAAAATGTGTTAAGAGATGTCACTTACTGTTTACACTCATTTTTGCTGTGGTTGATATTCAAGCTTTGCTAGCTATATTTCGAGATCTTCAACCTTCCTTTTAAGCCTTCTATTATTAGCTCTTAGTTTGGTATTAATCATCCTTATGAACTTTTCTTCCTTGACTGCAGGGACAATCCATATGTAGAATTGATCCTCACTGCTGATTGAATCAATGTTTGAAACCTTTTCTAGCTCCCACAGACCTTTCAACATCTCAAAGTTTGACCTTTCTATAGCATGCATTCTCACTTTCTTCTTCAATTTATCAATTTCAATGTTTGCAAGTCTGAGTTTGTCTTTAACCTCCTCATAACTACTCTTTTCTCTCTGAGTATTAAAAACTCAGTTTCTGTCTTCTTCAAGCATTGGAGATGATATATTTATGGGTTCTTCAAAAAAAAATTCATCCTCACCTCCTGCTTGATCTATCTCCATGTCTGGCTGCTGAAATTTCTTAGACTGCCTAGTCTAGGGTTTTCTAGGCTTAAAGACAAACTCTGACACTTCATCCTCAAAATCTAATTTTTTGTATGTTTTCAATTTCTTTGATTTGCCACTTGTATCCAGTTTGATGAAATCTGCTTGAACCAGGGGGGAATATTCAATGTCAATAGCTTGTAATAGAACATTCAAGTCACCTCTTAATTCCAATTTTTCATTTGTGACCATAGCCTTACCCTTCTCATTTGACCTTTGACTCCTAGTCAACTTCTTCTGAACTGTTTTACTAGTTTATTGTTCCTGAATTGTCTCTTTAACATGAGTTCTCTTCTTCTGTGCAGATTGATGAGACCTTTGGATATTCAGTGATGTGTTTATCATTGGTTCCTTAACTTGTTTCCTAGGCTTGAGCTTGACAAACCTCCTTGGTTTTGTTTCTGTAGGTTCAATAGACTTTGATGGAGATGTTTCTTTGACTTGAGGGCTAGCACATGTTCCTTCAACCCCTATTCCACTCAAAAAGAGAAATGCAAACCATTCTCTATTCACTTTCTGAAGCTCATGCAAAACTATTAACTTGACTAGACCATGATGAAATAATGAGGTTTCACATGCCTGTCTTTTCATCTGTACTTTGTTTGCCATCTTGGCCAGTCTTCGAAATAGAAAGAAAGGTAAGTCTAGAGAGATTATTCCTATGAAATGCAATAAGAGTTTAAAGTGGTAAGTGTACACCTTGTGGTATCTCCCTTTGCAGGTGAAGTACCTTTGGATGTTGTAGAGAAGATTAGAAAATGCATCCTTGACATAAATTCTTGGCAAAGCTTTGTTCAAATCAGTATCCATAAACTCTGGTCTCAAAAATATTTTTCAGGGTTTCATTTCAAACCTAAAATTCTTGAACCATCTATATTCCCCCCTTGGAATTTTTGTGACTGTTGATATAACTTCAAGAGAAATTGGTAAATTGAGAAAACCAACCTTTGTGTTTGACCCTGTGAAATTCATAGCAAACTCTTTGGTAACCTGATTATTCCCTCCTTGAAGCTTTTCGCAGAACCTCCAACACTCTACCGTCTTGAAGGCTTCTTCAACAGATTTATCTCTTGTGAGAGCTTCTAAACCTTCAGGTTATTTTCTCAGACAGTGACCAGACCTATGATTTCTCTTTTATTTTGTTATCTTCCTCCTGAAAACCCTATGTCTTTAGCAAACCTGTAATAGACCTCCTTGTTGGATGAACTGGCTCACTTGAAAATTTGGTTCAACCTCGCTTGATTAGAAATTCTGGTTCAGCCAGCAATTGTTTTCAAACTCACTTGATTAGCAAGTATTGAAACTACTGACATAACATCAAATGGGTTCAGCCTCACTTAATTTAAATTATGGCTCGCTTGATTGAAATTATACCTTGCTTGGAAACTTAAGGAAAGCTTTGGTTTCTTATCATGAGCTTTCGTTTCAAACAATAGATATGCATGCAATGTTTTCTTTGCATCCGACAAAATCAATGATAACCAACCCTTTTTCAAAATTTGAAAAGGACTAATGACAAATGACCCATAACGAATCTCATAATGATTTCATAAGTGCTTTGGATGGTTGCGTGCATGAGGGATGATTCGTGGACTGACACCTAATCATGAAAATTTAACCAAAATTGATGGTTGTGACAGCTGAACCGAAAAATTTCAAATCCCCGATTTCGTAGCATTGGTAATGTGATTTCGAGTTTTTGTGCTACAAAAAAAACCAGTGTTTTCATAGCGCAGAAGCATTTTTTTACACTGAGCATGCTACAAAAACGTGGTTTCGTGGCTTATTCAAAAATAAAATAAAATATGGTTTTCAAAATGTGGTACGAGACTTCTAAAGAGTAAAGAAAGGTTTATGAACTTTATTTGCTGATGAAATGAGACTTGTAACCTATGGCTTAGACCCTATAAAACATAAAAATGACTCAAACCCTGTCTAATACCATGATTTAGGAGCAAGTATAAACTTACCAAGTTTAGAAAATTTTAATAGTGATAACAGTGGCTCCACTTGGGATAGTGTTCCCCTGTGGTACACTAAGAACTCGTAGCTCTAGTGATATCCATTTTTTGATAAAAAAATAAATTTTGTTGACAAGCATCTTCTTCAAACTGTTGGGCCTTCACCTCGGGCTTAAGATTTCTATTTCAACTTGTCATTTATTAGCAAAAATTGAAAAAGATGAATATATACAATGTCATGAGTGATTTATAATACTTCAACAAGAATAATGCTTTAGGAAACTGCCATTAACAGGCCCTCTAGCATATGATCCTCCATCAATTTCCTGCAATATGTAAGTGTTGTTCCCATGAAAGCCAGCAATCTGAAAAGGACCCTTCCATAAATTCTAAAACTTACCATGCTTGCCCTTTTCCTCAATTTTGGCCTCCCATTTCAGCGCTTTGTCATGAATCTGAAAACTGTCCTCTTTTATATTCCTATCAAATGTATTCTTGATTCTGTTTTGAACATGCTGATGACTGTCATAGACTTCATTCCTCTTTTCTTTCAAGGCTATCAGCTGGTTTATCTTCCTTTGGATGGCATTCAGTTCTTCCTCAAGTCCTTGAATTAACTTCATAACTGGCACCCCAAGTGATGTTGGGAAAAAAAATTTAGCCCCATAGACTAATTCATATGGTGAAGTTCCAATTGATCTCTTTGTATAAATTCTATCATCCCATAAGGCGTACTTTAGCTTTAAGTGCCAAGCTTTCTTGTTCTCCTGCAATATCTTTTTGATAATTCTTACAATGCTCTTATTTGATGATTCAACAAGACCATTCCATTGTGGATAATATGCAGTAGAATGTCCACGAGTTATGTGGTATTGATGGCAGAAATTCATCATTTTCTTGGACTTAAATGCTTGAGCATTATCTGTTATAATCTTCATGGGACAGCGAAATCTAGACAATATATTATTCTCTAGAAAAGAAATAATAACAGAATCATTATCTTGCCTTGTCGGTATTTCCTCTATCTATTTGGTGAAGTAGTCCGTTGTTGTGAGAATCCAACGATGTTGTCCCAATGATGATGGATGTATCTCTCCAATAAATTATAACCGCCACTGCTGAAAAGGAGCTTCCACATATATAGGAACCAAAGGTAGAGGTACAAACTTTCTTCTTCCTTGAAAAATTTGGCATTCATGACATGCAACAATTCTTTTATAAATGTCTTTAAACATTGTTGGCCAAAAATATCCTGCTCTGAGAATCTTATTTGTTGTAGCCTTCCAATAATGGTGTCCTCCGCATTCTCCTTTATGAAATTCTTCAATGACTTTATCAACCTCCTTTTCAGTTAAACAATTCAGCAAAATTCCTCCTGTATCTTTCTAAAACAGATTTCTGTCATATACAAAATATCTTAAAGATTTCAACTTAACAAACCTTGCTTTGGACTTTGTTAAATCAGCACGAGCTTTGTGATGTTGTAAAAAAAAAACCACATCTTTATACCACTCAGAAATGATATATTTCTCTTCAATTTCAACCATTTCCTCTTCATCATCAGAAATTTCTGATATTTCTGCATTTACATTTATATCAAGACAGTCCAGATTTGACTGAGTCATTAGTTTCGCCAAGCCTTATCCTTTCACCAACTTGGTTGGTTTGATGTCTATATCATATTCTAGCAGTTTGGCGATCCATTTTCCCCTCTTACCATCGGGATCTGCTTGAGTTAGAATGTCTTTAACCATAGCACTTGGAAAATATGCCACAACATGAGAATGCAGAATATAAATTCTGAAATCTTTTATAGCTTTAACCAAAGCATAGGCTTGTTTTTCTAGAAATTTAAACTTCAACTCAACATTAGCTAATTTTTTACTAAAGAAATAAATAGGCTGCTCAGTACCTTGCTTTCCTTTTTGTAGCAAAACTCCAGCAATTGTGTTTTCGGAAGAAAATGTAAAAACCAGAAATTCTTTGGAAAAATCTGGGCTGATGAGCACTAGTGCTTGTGTGAGTGCCTACTTAATTTTCTCAAAATATCTTCTAGCTTCAGCTATCCATTTGATATCAACTCCTTTCTTTAACATCCTTGTAATATCTTTGAAAATATCAACAAAATTAGGAATGAAACGTCTAACAAAATTCACTTTTCCAAGAAATGATTGAATCTCTTTCCTAATTCTTGGAAAATATACCTTTTGAATTGCACTAAATCTATTAGGATCAATCCTAATTCCATCTTAAAAAATGATATGACCAAGTAATTTTCCTGAAGTTAAAGCAAAAATGATTTTAGTAGGATTAAGGGAAATGCCAAACTTTATGCATTTCAGCATAATTTTTTCTAAGTGTTTCAAATGATCTTCTTCTTTCTTTGAAAATATTGTTATATCATCAAGATAAACAACCACTAATGTATCCTTTTCCTCAGGAAAAGAAATGTACATTTCTCTTTGAAAAGTAGCTCCTGCATTCATGAGACCAAAAGGCATCTTGGCGTACATGAATGTACCCCATGGTGTTGTGAAAGCTGTTTTCTCCTGATCATCCAGATGTACAAGAATCTGGTTATAACTCTCATTAGCTGGACTTGTAATCCAAATCCCTGCTCTTGCCCCCTATTTTCCTGTTGATCCATCAAAGTACAGTGACCACCATTCTTCCATCTGCTTGTCATTTACTTGCTGATTTTCTGCTCTCATTTCTTCATCACCACTATCAACTGACTCATTAAAAAGAATGGAAAATCCCAGCTCGGTATCAAAGGAATAAATAGGAAAAATTTGAGGCTTATCTTTGCTACTTACCATGTAAGCCATTCTAGTCTCCTGATACAATCTCCTTTGTTCACCAAAAATTGTAATAGTAGCATAGGTCAGATCCATTTGCATTGTGCCTTTGATTTTCACTGCCCATGATATTGACAATAGTATACCAAACTTTGGAGGAACATCAGCCACAACAATGTCCATAACAACTGTCTTTGTTGGGATTTGCGTTAGACCAACAACAACATCCTTGATTAAACCAATACATCGAACTCTCTTTGAATCAAAAGAAAACAAATCCTTATATGGTCTTGTGATTTGTAATCCCATCCTTTCCATGATTACTTTGGGCATAAGGTTATGTGAAGCCCCGGATCTAGCATAGCATTATGTAAAGTCATATCATGAATACTAATGCTTACATAGAAAGGAGGAAACTCTTCATTTTGTTCATATTCTATCCTTGGACCCAAATATATAGTAGGATTATATTCTTGAACATTCAAAATATCAGCAGCTCCTGGTTGTGAATTTAACAATTTAACAATATTGCTTCTATATTCATTTACCTTGAGAATCTCGCTAAACCGGACTGATATTTTAATATTTGAAATTTCATTCTCAAGGTTAAAAACAAAAACATATTTTTCAACTTCTTTGATAGGAGGAGGATGTTGAGTGTCTTTCTTACCAAGTGGAGTATCCTTTTTACCTTTAGCCACCTTTGATCTATCATTTCTAGATTCAACAATCTTCGAAGCATCTTTCTTGGGTTGTGTTTTTCTTGTAGTGATAGGAACATTTCTATTTCTGAGATTGTACTGCTTTTGCATCTCAAAAATGGCATGATGATATCCCTTGAAATAATCTGACGATTCTCCCTCTTTTAGCCAAATCTAACTCATCATGTTCTTCCTTAGTCAAGAAAATTCCTGACATTTCTTCATCAAGGAAATGGATCGATTCTTCAGGAATTTCAGGTTCATCTTCTTCATCTATCGAATTCTGTTGAAAAGGAGGTCTCACTGGAGGATCGGTCTGTTGATTTCTATTTTCTCTTGGCCTTTGCTGATTCTGAGGTCTCCTGAATTGGGGATTTCTAAACTGAGGTTCATGTTGCACAGGAGGAGCTGAATTGTTTCCAAGAGGTAACCTATCCATCAACTTCTCCATAGTTTTCATCACTGAATCAAATTTGTCTTCAGAAGTTGAGGTGGATGGTTTTTCCTCTTCTTTCAATTTAGTTTTTCCCATTTTTGAATTTTTAGCAGCTATCATGTTTACTTCAACCTTAACTACATCACTTTGCATTTCAGCAAGTGAAGGTGATTCTCTTTGCCTCAACAAGATAGAAAATTCATAATCAAATGCTTCAGCATATCTCATTTGTGCTAAGGCTTCTGGGGGTTTCAAATGAGCTGGAATTGAATCAAAAACTTTATTAAATCTCTTTGAAAAGTTTTGGACAGAATCATCCACTACCCTTCTAAGGCTGTTATATTCAATAAGTGCTTGAATTGGATTGGTTCTGTTTCCCCATTTCTTTAAGAATTTATCTTCAAATTCATCCCAATTTCTAATGCTTCCTAGTGCAAGGTGTTAGCCACCTATAAAATTTGTTATAGAAAAAGGTGGCTAAAATTTTTTGAGCCTTCAAGGAACAAATTTTATTGCTAAAAAGTGTTGGCTCTTGAAGACTCTTGAAGGCCTCATGCCTCTGTCCAAATCTTCACTGTTGTTCCCTTTTTTATACTCGGAATTTCTGTTGTTTCCATAAATGAAAATACTGCTGCAAAATCATCATTTTTCCCCTTCCTCGACTCAAAACTAACCTTCATTTGCTCCCATTTTTCTCCATAAAACTCCTCTATTTTCATGATTCCTCTTCTTCCATTCATGAAATTCATTTTCCATAGTTTAAAACTCATTTTTAAAATATACCAAAACCCCCAAATCCATTGAAAACTCTTAAAAAATTCATAAAAAACAAGTTTTTATTACTACAGACTTAAGCCCCCTTGGGCTAAGTCCTAAAAACCACTTCCCCCACATGCCCGTGCCTTACAAACCAGGCGCTAACCCCTCACAGTGCTCATTGCATCGCAAAAGTCCAAGTGCGCAAGTCTTTTTGCCATGTTTAAAAGGTTCCGATGCGATTAAGCCCATGTACATACCCCCTGATCGTATTATCATTTTATGTAACCCGTGGGCCTGCCATCGAGCGCTAAATCATTGAAATAATTCATTCCCGATGGTCTCTTTCCTTTGTTAAATCATAAAACCCACTTATCCAAAGTTTTGGTCTAATGCGCCCATACAACGATTTTTTAAATGAAAAATGGTTAGATTAAAAAGACCCGAAGCGCAATTGCATCGGAGAAATCCACGATGGGTTGATTGTAAAGACCCGCATCAAAATTTCCGATGCGATTGGGTCACATATATGTAAACCCCGCCCCCACCACTTTTCATTCCATATAACCTATGCCCAGGACCAAGAGTTTAAGTCCCGAGGTGCCAATCGCATCGCAAAATTCCAATGGTTAGATTGAAAAGACTGGGCCCAATAGTTCCAATGCGATTGGCCCTTTATTATATACGCCCCAAGCATATTGTATTTCACGAAGACCAAAGGCCCCATAGTCGGGCGCTAGCCTTTTCATATATATATATATATATATATATATATATATATATTCCGCCACCAAAACCTTTGTGTTATTAAATTTTTGAGTTTTCATACATTATAAAGGGTTTCCACTAGTTCACTTTAAAAATCAATCCCCGACCGTTGATCTTGGGCCGATCAAACGGCTCGCACAACATCGCATCGCAAAATTTTCATTCAGCGCGTTTAACATAATGCCCCCTCCGATCGCCGATCCCTGATTCACTTTCCGCCATCGGTCTAATCTGCAGATCGACAGACTACGCTCAATCGCATTGCCCTCCCCAATCGCTCAATCGCATCACATTTTTCAATCGGTACATTTGTTTTTCCCCTCCAATCACCGAGTTCCGATTCACTCCCCACCATTGATCTAATCCTCAGATCAACGACATGCACTACATCGCCTCGCAAGTTTTTTTCCGAGCGCTTTAACATTGTTCCTCTGCCGATTGCGATCCTTCGATTGGATCTGGACCGTCCATGTGTCCAGATCAGACGGTCCCAAATTATTCCATCTTATTCTTCCCTCCCCTATCCTTTTTACCTTCTCTTGGCTGATCTCCACCGTTGGATGCTGCCATCCAATGGCTACGCTCATCACCAAATCCTCTGCAGCAGTTAAACCCACAACGCAGGATTTCTTGATATTTTGTGTGTTTTGCAGGATTAATGGTTTTCCATTATGTTGAAAGAAAAGGCCAAGGGCTGGGAATGATGATTCCCACACCTTTGATTTATCAAAGGAAAACCATTCACAGGGTTCAAGATCCACGTTTCATCAATGCTTCATGGGCATTGATGCCTTGAGAGCCCTGCGTGGCCTGCACATCAACAAGACACTGTGATTTTAATCACAATTAAAAGAGTATTAGTTTTGAAGATAGAGCACAGTAGAACAAAATATTGAAGACTGATTTGTGGGGATTATGGCTAAGATTGATTATCAAAAGCCTAATCCCCCAAATTAAAACACAGTTAAAAGAAAACCATAAGTGTTCAACAGACAGAAAGGCCTCCACCACCACATCTGAGGCAAACTGATTCCTCCTAGCTACCACGAAGCCACCTGTGCCTCAAAGCATTCAAACAGAGGCCGAAGTTATTGAGAAAAATTAGATATTTGCCTCAGCGCATCCATAGAGTTAATTCTTCTAAGAGAATTTAATGCAAGAAATATCAGCAGAGTTACTTTAATATAAAACAGAGCCTCAAAGGTCAACAAAAGCTCCCACCGAGCTTAACTCATAAATGTAAATCAATTAATACAGTAACACACCTGTAAAATTCTCCATCGAGCCCCTCAAAGTCTGAGAAGTCATCACTCTATATTAATTATCCTGAGAGATCTTTTATCAGATCTCACCTCCTCATTCTTCTATAAATACTGCTGTAGAAGATGAGAAATTGTTGGTTATAGAACTTTGAAATACATTAGAGCTGAAAACTTCTGATTTTAAATAGTGTTCACTGGCCCTTGGAGCTCTGCTGGTGATAGATAGGTTAGGAGAAGATGTGTAGATGGTTGCTAAACTAAAGCATTGGACTTAAAGTTGTAACTGGTTTGGAGCATCAATACAAGATGATTTATGGGATCCTGGTCTATGTTGATGGTGATGTTTTTCTCACTGTAACTTGCTATTTTGTTTCTGTTTTCACTATTTTCATCTTATCTTATAAAGAATAGCATGCATGGAGTTAGGACCTACTATATACCAGTACCCTTATCTGACTGAAAATCTTTATCTAAATGTTTTCTTCCAATCTGTGTTATTTGAGAATGATTCAATTCAGTTTAAGCATAGGAATGCTGGCGTTCCCTCGTCTTATTGTCTTAGCTGAATATTATTCTTAAATGTTATGTTCATTATATGTTAAGTAGAGATGAACTAAGGAAGATATGGTGTGCCCTGGTCCTAGTTTTATCCCCAAATACTGTTTGAAAGTTTCCCTTGGAATGTGTTAAAAGCTGGCTAGTTTCAAAGTACTTACCAGAACTTAGGCCATTCTGTGTTATCTTTGTGTTTGTCTTGAAAGTAACCAAGTAAAGTAGATCTAGGAGAGGATTTGCGGTGACCCTGGACCGCTAGTTTCTACTCCAATAGTTCCCTTAAATTTTCCCTTTGTTTTAAAAATGTTTGCTATTGAAAGTGTATCAAAGGTTGGCTAGTTTAAAATTACTTACCGAATCCTAGTTTACTTTCATGTTTTTCTTAAGTGTATGTCAAAAGATGGCTAGTTTAAAAGTACTTACCAGATCTTGGGCTGCTCTTTGTTCTGCATCTGTTTAATTCCCCTTCTTATTGTGCCATTTCATTCCATAAATCAATCTTCAAAGAGATCCTTAGACATATATGACTTGACCCATGGACCACTCTTGCCTCTTGCTGTTCCAATTAAATCCTATTATGCCTCCATAGCCCAATGGACTAAAACCTGCAATTATCTATCTTTTTGGCTGAAGCTTACTCTGATTGCTTGCAACTTCTCACCTTTGAAACTCTTTGCGTTTAGAACTTTCCACCTCAAACAATAACTATGCTCAACCATCCAAAAACAAAACAAAACCCTCGACCTTCATAACTAGCCTAATATCATCACCCAAAAATTCAAAGACAAATCCATCTTTTCACTTATTGGAGAGATCCCTCTCTGGATTCAGGAGGGCTAGATCCTAGAATCCCAAAGTGGTTGAAACGATGTTTCTCCCTGCGATCGGAATTTTTCCAATATTGCTGATTACAGGGAGCTAACATTTCTGCCGACTCCGCTGGGGAAATTTTTGAGTTCATAGTTGCTTGGCCAGCTTTTATAGACTCTTTAGTTTTCCATACAACCACAGAAACTTAGAAAAACCCAAAAATATTTCAGAATGGAATTCAATAAACATGGTGGTGGACCATAAAACATTTTACCTCCAAAAGAGCTAAAAACTTCCACTTGGTGACTCCACAATCCTTAGAAGACCTTAAGACTCCACTGGGAAGAACCCTTATTATTATAATATAATTCAAACTCAGTCAGAGGACTGTAGGATTAAAATTTGTGTAAACAGATTAGTTAACCTCTTAAATATTGTCATATCTGGTTGAACTTTTCTTGTTTAGTTGGGTCTAAAAACATAGCATAGTGGCTCCTAGAAAGATTCATACTAGAGCCTATCCTGGCCCTAATCCACCTGAGATAGTTGATAACCCCGATAGTATCCTTAGAAAGTATCCTAAGAATAAATTATCAACTGTTTTCAGATCACCCTTGAGAGCTAATTCAATTCCTGAAAACCTTGCAGCTCTACAAGAAACACATGGTGGTGGAACCATAAAACATTTTACCTCCTTACGAGCTAAAAATTTTCCACTTGGCGACTCCAAACTCTGAAACTCCCAAAAAAACCAAATGACTCCACTGGTAGAAGGCCTTGAACTGATTGAATAGACACAGTGACCTTTTTCTTGATTTACAAACATGATTCCAAGAATACAACGAAGATATGCCCCTATGAGTAGAGATCATATCCCTAGGTTTCCACATAAGATTCCCCGTGTGAATTGGGATGACAACCTGCCTGTTTTTCAAGGAGAAAATTTTGATGACCCTTTATTACATCTCATAAAATTTCATATACATGTATGGATGTTGAAATTTGAATGGCATGAAGACTGCCTAATGAAAATGTTCATGTTAACATTAGAAGGAAAATCTAGGGATTGGTATAAATGCTTAATATCTAGTAGTTTGTTTTCTTTAAGAGACCTTGAATATGTGTTCTATGAGAACTATAAAGAAAACACTACATCATTATCATGGGGTGCAATATATTATGATCCATCACAAAACATCACCCAACACATTATAGATAATGAGGAAGCTTTGGAAGAGATGCATCCTGAAGATCTTTTAACAGCCATTCATGAGTTTAATCTCCTATTGAAAAATTTTAAGAACATAGATGAATCAGTTGAGGAAGAGATGATCCAAGCAATAAAGGACATTCTTCAAGATATCCCTGAAAACTCAAAAATTAATTCATCATCCCTTATAGCTAAGGCTCAAGAAGACATCCAGCCTCGAAATCAGTCTTCACAAGAGACAGAGAACTAATATACTCATGTTCAAAGGAATATAGAAACATCTTCCCCTTTGACAGAAAAAGAGATAGATTAGACTATTTATAAACAGTCGCTCTCTGAAACTTTCTGCAAAACAAACACTCTTGCCCATTCACATAGAGAACTTTGTTTGTACAGATTTAGAAAGCTCTTTTGTAGATCAGAATGAAGAAGGACCTGCTGATAACCCAGTATGCTTGATTGGTACTATTACTTATATTCGTGATTCTCCTAAATTTGATCTATCTAGTGATGATGCTTCCCAAACAAAGATTAATTTTGCAGGATCATCATTAGCAGATTTTTGGGAGGAAGATCAGTTCCTTCAAAGAAGTAATGAGCTAGTGCAGACTATTTATGATACTGATGATGAAAGTTTTCAAAGCCTAGATTCTAAGTGAGTCAAGATTCATTCGATCTTTTCTCTGCTTCATTTCAGATCATCAATAATAATTTCCATGTGATTGGGACTGAGCAGACTTTCGGCTCAAAGGATGAGGAAGAAAGAAACAAAGAAATTTTTGAGCAGGTTGAAATCAAGGAGCCTTCTCTTGAAAAAGAGGAAGCAATTGAACATACCCCTACTCAAGAATATAATAAACTCCTCATAGAGTACAGTCCACTAAACCAGAGCTTACTAGGGCTATAAATCTCAATAAATCTCAATAAATCTCAATTCTGAGCATGTATTTAGTTGTTGTTTTCTGCTTTGAAGAAAAATAAAAAATTCGAAAATACAAAACAGTGAAAGAAAGAAAAGAGGGCAGATTGTGAAAACAAGAAAGGTGTATCCCCATACCAAAAAAGAGAAACAAATTCTGAAAGTGTGCAAGCTCAAATGCCACTCCTAAAGAACACACTTCTAGTTAGTCAAACAGCCTAATCTTAACTAATTAGTTTTAAATTTTCTGCTGATAGGATAGTGAATTCGATTTGCCAAACTGTTTAATCTTGGCTTATCAGTAGATATATTAGGATAGAAATTAAAGGTTCAAACACGTTTAAAATATGAACCTAATTTTCCAAAGAGAGATGACTCAAATATGTTCTATTTTCTTGAGTCAGAAACAAAGATAAACTGGTTCTAAACAGCTCAAAATTTGAACCATGGAACAAGGAAGAAACAACTCAAAAAAGAGTTAAATCAGAGCTGTAAAGGATGAAGGAAGTGCTTTGAAATTTCAGATCTTAAACCTTCCATTTTGATCTAATTTTCTGCAAAATAATATCTATGTGCAACTTGTTTTTTATGCCATATATTAGCATCAAGTTAGACCGTGTAATCCTGACTTGTATGCTTTTAAATTTTTGTTTTAGAAATTAGTGAATAAAATCTGTTGGAAAGTTTAATCCCAACAGATGGTAGATTAGGTAGAGAAACATATGGACTCAACTATTTAATCTGAGTCCATGGAGAAATAAGGAGTAGAATTAGATCAGTTTTATGCTTTCAAAAGAATAAAATGTTGTGAAAAGAGTTTTCCAATCCAAGTGCACTCTAAAGAAGAAAAAATGTTAGATCTGTAGGATTGGGTAGGTAGAAAGCTTGTTGATAAAAGATCCGTTATTTTTTATGGCTGCTAACCTGATTTCAGAACAAAAGAAGATCATTCAAGCAAAGGAAAGCAGCCCAATGGATGAGGCACAGGTCAGCCTCCCAGAGAATACAATTCTGAAGTTCTTGATGCCTTCAAGAAGGCACCATCCCCAAGTGGAGCCATTGTTAGCCACCTATAAAATTTGTTATAGAAAAAGGAGGCTAAAAATTTTTGAGCCTTCAAGGAACAAATTTTATTACTAAAAAGTTTTGGCTCTTGAAGACTCTTGAAGGCCTCATGCCTCTGTCCAAATCTTCACTGTTTTTCCCTTTTTTATACTCAGAATTTCTACTGTTTCCATAAGTGAAAATACTGCTGCAAAATCATCATTTTTCCCCTTCCTCCACTCAAAAATAGCCTTCATTTGCTCCCCTTTTTCTCCATAAAACTCCTCTATTATCATGATTCCTCTTCTTCCCTTCATGAAAGTCATTTTCCATAGTTTAAAAATCATTTTTAAACTATACCAAAACCCCCAAATCCATTGAAAACTCTGAAAAAATTCATAAAAAACAAGTTTTTATTACTACAGACTTAAGCCCCCTTGGGCTAAATCCTAAAAACCACTTCCCCCACATGCCCGCACCTTACAAACCAGGTGCTAACCCCTCACAGTGCTCATCGCATCGCAAAATTCCAAGTGCGCAAGTCTTTTTGCCATGTTTAAAAGGTTTCGATGTGATTAAGCCCATGTACATACCCCCCGATCGTATTATCATTTTATGTAACCCGTGGGCCCGCCATCGGGCACTAAATCATTGAAATAATTCATTCCTGATGGTCTCTTTCCTTTGCTAAGTCATAAAACCCACTTATCCAAAGTTTTGGTCTAACGTGCCCATACAACGATTTTTTAAATGAAAAATGGTCAGATTAAAAAGACCCGAAGCGCAATCGCATCGAAGAAATCCATGATGGGTTGATTGTAAAGACCCGCATCAAAATTTCCGATGTTATTGGGTCACATATATGTAAACCCCACCCCCGCAGCTTTTCATTCCATATAACCTACGCCCGGGACCAAGAGTTTAAGTCCCGAGGCGCTAATCACATCACAAAATTCCAATGGTTAGATTGAAAATACTGGGCCCAATAGTTCCGATGCGATTGGCCCTTTATTATATACGCCCCGGGCATATTGTATTTCACGAAGACCAAAGGCCCCGCAGTCAGGCGCCAGCCTTTTCATATATATATATATATTCCGCCACCAAAACCTTTGTGTTATTAAATTTTTGAGTTTCCATACATTATAAAGGGTTTCCGCCAGTTCGCTTTAAAAATCAATCCCCAACCGTTGATCTTGGGCCAATCAAATGGCTCGCGCAACATCACATCGCAACATTTTCATTGAGTGCATTTAACATAATGCCCCCTCCGATCGCCAATCCCCGATTCACTTTCCGCCGTCGATCTAATCTGCAGATCGACGGACTGCGCTCAATCGCATCACATTTTTCGATTGGTACATTTTTTTGTCCCCTCCGATCACTGAGTTTCGATTCACTCCCCATCGTTGATCTAATCCTTAGATCAACGGCACGCACTACATCACCTCGCAATTTTTTTGCTGAGCGCTTTAACATTGTTCCTCCGCCGATTGTGATCCTCTGATTGGATCTGGACCATCCACGTGTCCAGATCGGACGGTCCCAGATCATTCCGTCTTATTCTTCCCTCCCCTATCCTTTTTACCTTCTCTTGGCTGATCTCCACTGTTGGATGTTGCCATCCAACGGCTACGCTCCTCCCCACATCCTTTGCAGTAGTTAAACCCACAACGCAGGATTTCTTGATATTTTGTGTGTTTTGCAGGATTAATGGTTTTCCATTATGTTGAAAGAAAAGGCCAAGGGCTGGGAATGACGATTCCCACACCTTTGATTTCTCAAAGGAAAACCGTTCACAGGGTTCAAGATCCATGTTTCGTCAATGCTTCATGGGAATTGATTCCTTGAGAGCCCTGCGTGGCCTGCACATCAACAAGACACTGTGATTTTAATCAAAATTAAAAGAGTATCAGTTTTGAAGACAGAGCACAGCAGAACAGAATATTGAAGTCATATTTTCAGGGATTACGGCTAAGATTGATTATAAAAAGCCTAATCCCCCAAATTAAAACATAGTTAAAAGAAAACCATAAGTGTTCAACAGACAGAAAGGCCTCCACCACCACATCTGAGGCGAATTGATTCCTCCTAGCTACCACGAAGCCACTTGTGCCTCAAATCATTCAAACAGAGGCCGAAGTTATTGAGCAAAATCAGATATTTTCCTCAGCGCAGCCATAGAGTTAATTCTGCTAAGAGAATTTAATGCAAGAAATATCAACAGAGTTACTTTAATATAAAACAGAGCCTCAAAGGTCAACAAAAGCTCCCACCGAGCTTAACTCATAAATGTAAATCAATTAATACAGTAACACACCTGTGAACTTCTCCATCGAGCCCCTCAAAGTATGAGAAGTCATCACTCTGTATTAATTATCCTGAGAGATCTTTTATCAGATCTCACCTCCTCATTCTTCTATAAATACTGCTGTAGAAGATTAGAAATTGTTGGTTGTAGAACTTTGAAATACGTTAGAGCTGAAAATTTCTGATTGTAAATATTGTTCACTGGCCGTTGGAGCTCTGCTGGTGATAGATAGATTAGGCGAAGATGTGTAGATGGTTGCTAAACTAAAGCATTGGACTTAAAGCTGTAACTGGTTTGGAGCATCAATACAAGATGATTTATGGGATCCTGGTCTATGTTGATGGTGATGTTTTTCTCATTGTAACTTGTTATTTTGTTTCTATTTTCACTGTGTTCATCTTCTCTTATAAAGAACAACATGCATGGAGTTAGGACCTACTATATACTAGTACCCTTCTCTAACTGAAAATATTTATCTAAATGTTTTCTTCCAATCTGTGTTATTTGAGAATGATTCAATTCAGTTTAAGCATAGGAATGTTGGCGTTCCCTCGTCTTATTGTCTTAGCTGAATATTATTCTTAAATGTTATATTCAGTATATGTTAAGTAGAGATGAACTAAGGAAGATATGGTGTGCCCTGGTCCTATTTTTATCCCCAAAGACTGTCTGAAAGTTTCCCTTGGAATGTGTTAAAAGCTGGCTAGTTTCAAAGTACTTACCAGATCTTAGGCCATTCTGTGTTATATTTGTGCTTTTCTTGAAAGTAACCAAGTAAAGTAGAGCTAGGAGAGGATTTGTGGTGAGCCCGGCCCGCTAGTTTCTACTCCAACAGTTCCCTTCAAGTTTCCCTTTGTTTTAAAAAAAATTTCTATTGAAAGTGTATCAAAGGCTGGCTAGTTTAAAAGTACTTACCAGATCCTAGTTTACTTTCATGATTTTCTTAAGTGTATGTCAAAATATGGCTAGTTTAAGAGTACTTACCAGATCTTGGGCTGGTCTTTGTTCTGCATCTGTTTAATTCCCCTTCTTATTGTGTCATTTCATTCCATAAATCAATCTTCAAAGAGATCCTTAGACATAGATGACTTGCCCCATGGACCACTCTTGCCTCTTGCTATTCCAATTAAATCCTATTATGAATCCATAGCCCAATGGACTAAAACCTGCAATTATCTATATTTTTGGCCGAAGCTTACTCTGATTGCTTGCAACTTCTCACCTTTGAAACTCTTTGCGTTTAGAACTTTCCACCTCAAACATTAATTATGCTCAACCATCCAAAAACAAAAAAAAAACCATCGGCCTTCATAAATAGCCTAATATCATCACCCAAAACTTCAAAGACAAATCCATCTTTGCACTTATTGGAGAGATCCCTCTCCAGATTCAGGAGGGCTAGATCCTAGAATCCCAAAGTGGTTGAAACGATGTTTCTCCCTACTGTCAGACTTTTTCCAATCTTGTTGATTATAGGGAGCTAACACAAGGGCCTTAAACCATTTTCTAACTTCACCAATAAAACTCTGTGAAAATAACCTTAACTTCACATCCTCATCATCAAATTCTTCCCTGTCTATAAAATCATTAAATCTGTCTACAAATTCCTCTGCTGAAATTTCCTCATCACTACCCCAAGTAGGAATCCTAGCAGCACATTTACTAGGAATGTCATGCAAAATAGCAGGGAGTACGGGTGGTGCATACCTAGTAGGAGCAACCATGCTTGAGAGATGAAAAGTAGTTTTAGGAATGACATAAATAGAAGATGAAGAACTGATATGAGGAGGACTACCTGGTTTCTGCAAGCCACTAACAATTGAGCTCCAATTTGGAAGGGGCAAACCAGATTTGGATTTTAGTAGGACTTCAAAAGGATCAGTTTCTTTAAGTCTATCCAGAGACTCTTTTTCTAACAACAGCTCAGAAGTAACAACTTCCCAAAATTATTCTTTGTCCTCTTGGGTTACTAAGGTTGAAGTGTCAATTCCCCTCCTTTGCAAGTCTAAAATAGTATCTATGAATTCCTTTTGACTTTCTGACCTAAACAACACTTCATGAATTTTATCATCAACTCTTTTGTCTTCAGGACTTCTTAATATTTCAGAGGAGAAAGATTTCGAATGAGATGGAGTACCTGATATTTCTAAAATTCTTTGACTGCCTCTTGGAATAGCGTTTGGATTGTCTACAGTGGTAGGTGGATTGGGATTAGGATTGCTCTGTATATATCTCCTTCTCGAAGCCACCTTTAAACTTTGAAAATTTATGTAGTCACCAAGGTAGATTGCATCCTCGAAAAACTTTTTGAGCTTCTGCTACCTTCAGAAGTTCAGCTTTCTTGATTTTGGGAATGATTAATCTTCAGGCTCCCGAAAGATGCACCAAAATGCTATCTAAAAATCAGACCCTGATAGGCTGCCGATCAAGAAGACTCTGAGTAACTATTTCAAACCAAACTTTTAGTTGAGGCTTAGCCTCCTCAACTTGAGAGGGCTCTCTCAATAGGTTTATGATTTTCAAATAAGGATTAGATGGCTAAATCTATGAGTAAAATGGATAAAAATGGATAATTGGTTGTACTGCTAATCGAAAAAAATCCATTGGGCTTATGGAGTCAAGTGTGTTTTCAAAAAACATGAGTATCAGCGTCATATGGAAGTTAGGGCATTTCAGGGTTTAGATGCATCAACAGAACATATGACAGAAAATAAACACAGTTCATGAACATATGAAGGAAGTTAGAGTCCCTTCAGAGAATTCTAAGTAACATACATTCATGCCACTATAAGTAATTGAAAAAGGAAAACCATGAGAATATCAAACATCAATAACCCTTTCTGAATCCTGAGTGATGAAACCAATATTTATTTATTAATATAAAAACACAGTTTCTGCTACAACAAAAAATTATGCTTGTTAATGAAAATTTCCAACCCTATGCCATTCGATTTCTTGTCTCTCATAGAGCTATCATTACATTTTTGGATTCTATCCAAACACTTGAGACAAATTCAAATTTGCTAGCTTGACACCTATCAACTGTTAAAACAAACTTTTAATTACACCTCACAGTTAAATTGTTTGTTCTAGAGTCTTAATACAACTAGGATTAAAACTCTTTATTATAACTTAAGAACATTATCTAAACATTAAATCTTCTATCTGATAGCTGCTCCTCCTAAAATTTGACCTTGATGATGTCCATCTCCTTGCTGTTAGACTGTATTGATTTGCCTCTTATCTGCCCTGAAAGATAGGAACATGTTCCCTGCAAAATAGCTAAAATGCTTCATTTATGTTTCTTCAAACCATTTGCTCACCAACTTGTGCTCAAAAACATGTGGAAATGTCTTGTTAAACTCATGTGACTTCACCCTTCCAGCTGTGCCCAAACCAAACTTTTTAAGGAGTTCCCAAAACTATTAACATTACTGCGCTACGAAACTATCTGCTGTTTTCGCAGCACAAACATTTACCTTTGAAAACTTCACTTGGAACCTTCATTTTTCTGTGTTTTTCCATTGGATCTTCACTTGTGATCTTTATACATTCTTTAGCAGCATCAAGGTTTTAAAAAAAAGCCTTTACTCCCTTTGAAACCTTGAAAAATTATTCAAACTGCATCCTACAGCAGTTTCGTAGCACGCTGCGAAACTGCTGTGCATGACACCTATAGCAGTTTCGTAGCGTGCTACGAAACTGCTGTGTCTATCTTTTCACAGTTTTTTCCAAAATTTTACGTTTCAAACCTTTCCTGCCATCCTTCCAGTTATATATAAGCTCTCATAATAAAAAAAAATCAACTCTGAACTGCTTTCAAAAATGAAATCTTTCCACATAACCCCAAAAATGTGTTAAGAGATGTCACTTACTGTTTACACTCGTTTTTGCTGTGGTTGATCTTAAAGCTTTTCTAGATGTATTTCGAGATCTTCAACTTGCCTTTTAAGCCTTTTATTATTAGTTCTTAGTTTGGTATTAACCATCCTTATGAACTTTTCTTCCTTGATTGCAGGGACGGTCCATATGTAGAATTGATCCTCACTGCTGATTGACTCGATGTTTGAAACCTTTTCTAGCTCCCACAGACCTTTCAACCTCTCAAAGTTTGACCTTTCTACAGCATGCATTCTCACTTTCTTCTTCAATTTATCAATTTCAATGTTTGCAAGTTTGATTTTGTCTTTAACCTCCTCATAACTACTCTTTTCTCTCTGAGTATTAAAAACTTTGTTTCTGTCTTCTTCAAGCATTGGAGATGATATATTTATGGGTTCTTCAAAAACATTTGCATCCTCACCTCTTGCTTGATCTATATCTATGTATGGCTGCTGCAATTTCTTAGACTGCCTAGTCAAGGGTTTTCTAGGCTTAAAGACAAACTCTAACACTTCATCCTCAAAATCTAATTTTTTGGATGTTTTCAATTTCTTTGATTTTCCACCTGTATGCAGTTTGATGAGATCTTCTTGAACTAGGGGGGACTCTTCAATGTTAATAGCTTGTAATATATCATTCAAGTCACCTCTTAATTCCAATTTTTCATTTGTGACCACAGCCTTACCCCTCTCATTTGACCTTTGACTCCTAGTCAACTTAATATGAATTGTTTTACTAGTTGACTATTCCTAAATTGTCTCTTTAACATGAGTTCTCTTCTTCTGAGCAGATTGATGAGACCTTTGGATATTCAGTGATGTGTTTATCATTGGTTCCTTAACCTGTTTCCTAGGCTTGAGCTTGACTAACCTCCTTGATTTTGTTTCTGTGGGTTCAATATTCTTTGATGGAGATGTTTCTTTGAATTGAGGGCTAGCACCTGTTCCTTCAACCCCTATTCCACTCAAAAAGAGAAATGCAGACCATTCTCTATTCACTTTCTGAAGCTCATGCAAAACTATTAACTTGACTAGACCATGATGAAATAATGAGGTTTCACATGCTTGAGTTTTCATCTGTACTTTGTCTGCCATCTTGGCCAGACTACGAAATAGAAAGAAAGGTAAGTCTAAAGAGATTATTCCTATGAAATGCAATAAGAGTTTAAAGTGGTAAGTGTACACCTTGTGGTATCTCCCTTCGCAATTGAAGTTCCTTTGGATGTTGTAGAGCAGATTGGAAAATGCATCCTTGACATAAATTCTTGGCATAGCTTTGTTCAAATCAGTATCCATAAACTCCGGTTTCAAAAATATTTTGCAGGGTTGCATTTCAAACCTAAAATTCTTGAACCATCTTTCTTCCCTCCTTGGAATTTCTGTGACTGCTGATATAACTTCAGGAGAAATTGGTAAATTGAGAAAACCAACCTTTGTGTTTGAACCTGTGAAATTCATAGCAAACTCTTTGGTAACCTGATTATTCCATCCTTGAAGCTTTTCACAGAACCTCTAGCACTCTACCTTCTTGAAGGCTTCTTCAGCAGATTTATCTCTTGTGAGAGCTTCTAAACCTTCAGGTTCTTTTCTTAAACAGTGACCAGACCTGTGATTTCTCTTTTCTTTTGTTATATTCCTCCTGAAAACCCTATGTCTTTAGAAAACCTGTAATAGACCTCCTTTTTGGATGAACTAGCTCGCTTGAAAATTTGGTTCAGCCTCGCTTGATTAGAAATCCTGCTTCAGCCAGCAATTATTTTCAAACTCACTTGATTAGAAAGTATCGAAACTACTGACATAACATCAAATGGGTTCAACCTCACTTGATTGAAATTCTGCCTCGCTTGATTGAAATTCTTCCTTGCTTAGAAACTTAAGGAAAGCTCTGGTTTCTTATCATGAGCTTTCCTTTCAAACAATAGATATGCATCCAGTGTTTTCTTTGCATGAGACAAAATCGATGATAACCAACCCCTTTTCAAAATTTGAAAAGGACTAATGACAAATGACCCCTAACGAATCTCATAATGATTTCATAAGTGATTTGGATGGTTGCATGCATGAGGGAGGATTCGTGGACTGACACCTAATCATGAAAATTTAACCAAAATTGATGGATGTGACAGCTGAACTGAAAAATTTCGAATCCCCGATTTCATAGCATTGGTAATGTGATTTCAGGTTTTTGCACTACAAAAATACCAGCGTTTTCGTAGCGTAGAAGCAGTTTTTCACACTGAGCACGCTACGAAAACGTGGTTTCGTGGCTTATTAAAAAAAAAAATGTGGTTTTCAAAACATGGTATGAAACTTCTAAAGAGTAAAGCAAGGTTTGTGAACTTTATTTGCTGATGAAATGAGACTTGTAACCTATGGCTTAGACCCTATAAAACATAAAAATGACTCAAACCCTATCTAATACCGTGACTTAGTAGTAAGTATAAATTGACCAAGTTTAGAAAATTTTAATAGTGATAATAGTGGCTCCACTTGGGATAGTGTGCCCCTGTGGTACACTAAGAACTCGTAGCACTAGTGCTATCCATTTTTTGATAAAAACATAAATTTTGTTGACAAGCATCTTCTTCAAACTGTTGGGCCTTCACCTTGGGCTTAATATTTCTATTTCAGCTTGTCATTTATTAGCAAAAACTGACAAAGATGAATATATACAATGTCATGAGTGATTTATAATACTTCAAAAAACATAATGCTTTAGGAACCTGCCATTAACAGGCCCTCCAGCATATGATCCTCCATCAATTTCCTGCAATATGTAAGTGTTGTTCCCATGAAAACTAGAAATCTGAAAAGGACCCTTCCATAAATTCTCAAACTTACCATGCTTGCCCTTTTCCTCAATTTTGGCCTCCCATTTCACCATTTTTTCATGAATATGAAAACTGTCCTCTTTGATCTTCCTATCAAATGTATTCTTAATTCTGTTTTGAACATGCTGATGACTGTCATAGACTTCATTTCTCTTTTCTTGCAAGGCTATCAGCTGGTTTATCCTCCTTTGGATGGCATTTGTTTCTTTTTCAAGTCCTTGAATTAACTTCATAACCGACACCCCAAGTGATGTTGGGAAAACAACTTCATCCCCATAGACTAATTCATATGGTGAAGTTCCAATTGATCTCTTTGTACAAATCCTATCATCCCATAAGGCGTACTTCAGCTTTAAGTGCCAATCTTTCTTGTTCTCCTACAATATCTTTTTGATAATTCTTACAATGCTCTTATTTGATGATTCAACAAGACCATTCCCTTGCGGATAATATGATGTAGAACGTCCAAGAGTTATGTGGTATTGATGGAATAAATTCATCATTTTCTTGGACTTAAATGCTTGAGCATTATCTATTATAATCTTCATGGGACAGAAAAATCTAGACAATATATTATTCTCTAGAAAAGAAATAATAACAGAATCATTAGCTTGCCTTGTCGGTATCGCCTCTATCCATTTGGTGAAGTAGTCTGTTGCTGTGAGAATCCAACAATGTTGTTCAGATGATGATGGATGTATCTCTCCAATAAAGTCTAACCCCCACTGCTGAAAAGGAGCTTCCACATATATAGGAACCAAAGGTAGAGGTACAAGCTTTCTTCTTCCTTCAAAAATTTGGCATTCGTGACATGCAACAATTCTTTTATAAATGTCTTTAAACATTGTTGGCCAAAAATATCTTGCTCTAAGAATCTTATTTGTTGTAGCCTTCCAATAATGGTGTCCTCCGCATTCTCCTTTATGAAATTCTTCAATGACTTTATCAACCTCCTCTTTAGTTAAACAATTCAGCAAAATTCCCCCTATATCTTTCTAAAACATATTTCTGTCATATACAAAATATCTTAAAGATTTCAACTTAACAAACCTTACTTTGGACTTTGTTAAATCAGCAGGAGCTTTGTGATGTTGTAAAACAAAAACCACATCTTTATACCACTCATAAATGATATGTTTCTCTTCAATTTCAACCATTTCCTCTTCATCATCAGAAATTTTTGATATTTCTGCATTTAGATTTATATCAAGACAGTCCAGATTTGACTGAATCATTAGTTTCGCCAAGCCTTGTCCTTTCACCAACTTGGTTGGTTTGATGTCTATATCATATTCTAGTAGTTTGGCGATCCATTTTCCCCTCTTACCATCTGGATTTTCCTGAGTTAGAATGTCTTTAACCACTACACTCGGAAAATATGCCACGACATAAGAATGCAGAATATAAATTCTGAAATCTTGTATAGCTTTCACCAAAGCATAGGTTTGTTTTTCTAGAATATTATACTTCAACTTAGCATTAGATAATGTTTTCCTAAAGAAATAAATAGGCTGCTCAATACCTTTCTTTCCTTTCTGTAGCAAAACTCCAGCAATTGTGTTTTTGGAAGAAAATGTAAGAACCAGAAATTCTTTGGAAAAATCTGGGCTGATGAGCATTGGTGCTTGTGTGAGTGCCTGCTTGATTTTCTAAAATAATCTTCTAGCTTCAGCTGTCCATTTGATATGAACTCCTTTCTTTAACATCCTTGTAATATCTTTGACAATCTCAACAAAGTTAGGAATGAAACATTTAACAAAATTCACATTTCCAAGAAATGATTGAATCTCTTTCCTAATTCTTGGAAAATCTACCTTTTGATTTGCATTAACTCTATTAGGATCAATCCTAATTCCATCTTCAGAAATGATATGACCAAGTAATTTGCCTGAAGTTAAAGCAAAAACACTTTTAGTAGGATTAAGGGAAATGCCAAACCTTCTGCATTTCAGCAGAATTTTTTCTAAGTGTTTCAAATGATCTTCTTCTTTCTTTGAAAAGATTGTTATATCATCAAGATAAACAACCACTAATCTATCCTTTTCCTTAGAAAAAGCAATGTCCATTGCTCTTTGGAAAGTAGCTCCTGCATTCATGAGACCAAAAGGCATCTTGATGTACATGAATGTACCCCATGGTGTTGTGAAAGCTATTTTCTCCTGATCATCCAGATGTACAAGAATCTAGTTATAACTCTCATCATTTGGACTTGTAATCCAAATCACTGCTCCTACCCCCTCTTTTCCTGCTGATCCATAAAAGTTCAGTGACCACCATTATTCCATCTGCTTGTCATTTACTTACTGATTTTCTGCTCTTATTTCTTCATCAACACTATCAACTAACTCATTAAAAAGAATGGCAGATCGCAGCTCGGTATCAAAGGAATAAATAGGAAAATTCTGAGGCTTATCTTTGCTACTTACCATGTAAGCCATTCTAGTCTCCCGATACAATCTCCTTTGTTCACCAAAAATTGGAATAGTAGCATAGGTAAGATCCATCTACATTGTGCCTTTTATTTTTTCTACCCATGATCTTGACAATAACATACCAAACTTTGGAGGAACATCAACCACAACAATGTCCATAACAACTGTCTTTGCTGGGATTTGCGTTAGACCAACAACAACATCCTTGATTAGATCAATAAATTGAACTCTCTTTGAATCAAAAGAAAAGAAATCCTTATGTGGTCTTGTGATTTGTAATCCCATCCTTTCCATGATTACTTTGGGCATAAGGTTATGTGAAGCCCCAGAATCTAGCATAGCATTCTGTAAAGTCATATCATGAATACTAATGCTTACATAGAAAGGAGGAAACTCTTCATTTTGTTCATATTCTATCCTTGGACCCAAATATATAGTAGGATTATCTTCTTGAACATTCAAAATATCAGCAGCTCCTGGTTGTGAATTTAACAATTTAACAATCTTGCTTCTATATTCATTTACCTTGATAATCTCACTAAACGGGACTGATATTTTAATCTTTGAAATTTCATTCGCAAGGTTAAAAACATAAACATATTTTTCAACTTCTTTGATAGGAGGAGGATGTTGAGTGTCTTTCTTACCAAGTGGAGTATCCTTTTTACCTTCAGCCACCTTTGATCTATCATTTCTAACTTCAACAACCTTCGGAGCATCTTTCTTGGGCTGTGTTTTTCTTGCAGTGATAGGGACATTTCTGTTTCTGAGATTATACCGCTTTTGCATCTCAAAAATGGCATGCTGATATCCCTTGAAATAATCTAATGATTCTCCCTCTTGGTTAGCCAAATCTGACTCATCATGTCCTTCCTTATTCAAGAAAGTTCTCGACATTTCTTCATCAGGTCAATGGATGGATTCTTCAGGAATTTTAGGTTCATCTTCTTCATCTACCAAATTCTGCTGAAAAGGAGGTCTCACTGGAGGATCGGTCTGCTGATTTCTATTTTCTCTTGGCCTTTGCTGATTCTGAGGTCTCTTGAACTAGGGATTTCTAAACTGAGGTTCATGTTGCACAGGAGGAGCTGAAGTGTTTCCATGAGGTAACCTATCCATCAACTTCTCCATAGTTTTCAGCATTGAATCAAATTTGTCTTCAAAAGTTGAGGTGGATGGTTTTTACTCTTCTTTCAATTTAGTTTTTCCCATTTTTGAATTTTTAGCAGCTATCATGTTTACTTCAACCTTAACTACATCACTTTTCATTTCAGCAAGTGAAGGTGATTCTCTTTCCCTCAACAAGATAGAAAAGTCATAATCAAATGCTTCAGCATATCTCATTTGTGCTAGGGCTTCTGGGGGTTTCAAATGAGCTAGAATTGAATCGAAAAATCTATTAAATCTCTTTGAAAAGTTTTGGACAGACTCATCCACTGCCCTTCTAAGGCTGTTATATTCAATAAGTGCTTGAACTGGATTGGTTCTGTCTCCCCATTTCTTTAAGAATTTATCTTCAAATTCATCCCAATTTCTAATGCTTCCTGGTGCAAGGGCCTTAAACCATTTTCTAACTTTACCAATAAAACTCTATGCAAATAACCTTAACTTCACATCCTCATCATCAACTTCTTCCTTGTCTATAAAATCATTAAATCTATCTACAAATTCCTTTGCTAAAATTTCCTCATCACTACCCCAAGTAGGAATCCTAGCAGCATATTTACTAGGAAGGTCATGCAAAATAGCAGGGAGTACGAGTGGTGCATACCTAGCAGGAGCAGCCATGCTTGAGAGATGAAAAGTAGTTTTAGGAATGACAGAAACGGAAAATGAAGAACTGATATGAGGAGGACTACCTAGTTTCTGCAAGCCACTAACAACTGAGCTCCAATTTGGAAGGGGCAAACCAGCTTTGGATTTTAGTAGGACTTCAAAGGGATCAGTTTCTTTAAGTCTATCCAGAGACTCTTTTTCTAAAAACAACTCAGAAGTAACAACTTCCAAAAATTCTTCTTTTTCCTCTTGGGTTACTAAGGCTGAAGTGTCAATTCCCCTCCTTTGTAAGTCTAAAATAATATCTATGAATTCCTTTTCACTTTCTGACCTAAACAACACTTCATGAATTTTATCATCAACTCTTTTTTCTTCAGGACTTCTTAATATTTCAAAGGAGAAAGATTTCGAATGAGATGGAGTACCTGATATTTCTGAAATTCTTTGACTACCTCTTGAAATAGTGTTTGGATTGTCTACAGTGGCAGGTGGATTGGGATTAGGATTGCTCCGTGTATATATCCTTCTCGAAGCCACCTTTAAACTTTGAAAACGTATGGAGTTACCAAGGTAGATTGCAGCCTCGAAAAAATTTCTGAGCTCCTGCTACCTTCAGAAGTTCAGCTTTATAGATTTCGGGAATGATTAATCTTCAGGCTCCCGGCAGATGCACCAAAATGTTATCTCAAAATCAGACCCTGATAGGCTGCTGATCAAGAAGACTCTAAGTAATTATTTCAAACCAGATTTTTAGTTGAGGCTTAGCCTCCTTAATCTGAGAGGGCTCTCTCAATAGGTTTATGATTTTCAAATAAGGATTAGATGGCTAACTCTATGAGGAAAATAGATAAAAATGGATAATTGGTTTTACTGCTAATCAACAAACATCTATTGGGCTTATGGATTCAAGTGTGTTTTCACAAAACATGAGTATCAGCTTCATATGGAAGTCAGGGTATTTCAGGGTTTAGATGCATCAACAGAATAGTAGGACAGAAAATAAACACAGTTCATGAACATATGAAGGAAGTTAGAGCCCCTTCAGAGAATTCTAAGTAACATACATTCATGCCACTGTAAGTAATTGAAAAATGAAAACCATGAGAATATCAAACATCAATAACCCTTTCTGAATCCTGAATGATGAAACCAATATGTATTTATTAATATGAAAATACAGTTTCTTCTACAACAAAACAATATGCTTGTTAATGAAAATTGCCAATGCTATGCCATTCGATTTCTTGTATCTTATAGAGTTATCATTACATTTTTTGATTCTATCCAAACACTTGAGAAAAATTTGAATTTTCTAGCTTGACACCTATCAACTGTTAAAAAAAACTTTTAATTACACCTGATAGTTAAACTGTCTGTTCTAGAGTCCTAATACAACTAGGATTAAAACTCTTTATTATAACTTAAAAACCTTATCTAAACATTAAATATTCTATCTGACAGTTGCTCCTCCTAAACTTCGACCTTGATGATGTCCATCTCATTGCTGTTAGACTGTATTGATTTGCCTCTTATTTGCCCTGAATGATAGGAACATGTTTCCTGCAAAATAGCTATAATGCTTCATTTATGTTTCTTCAAACCATCTGCTCACAAACTTGTGCTCAAAAACATGTGGCAATGTCTTATTAAACTCATGTGACTTCGCCCTTCCAACTATGCCCAAACCAAACTTTTGAAGGAGTGCCCAAAACTGTTAACATTACTGCGCTACAAAATTGTCTGTTGTTTTCGTAGCGCAGAACTTTACCTTTGAAAAATTCACTTGGAACCTTCATTTTTCTATGTTTACCCATTAGATCTTAACTTGTGATCTTTATACATTCTTCAGCAGCATCAAGGTTTTAAAAACAAGCCTTTTATCCCTTTGAAACCTTGCAAAATTATTCAAACTGCACCCTACATCAGTTTCGTAGCGCGCTACGAAACTGCTGTGCATGACACCTAAAGAAGTTTCGTAGTGCGCTACGAAATTGCTGTGTGTATCTTTTCACAGCTTTTTCCAAAATTTTAAGTTTCAAACCTTTACTGCCATCCTTCCAGTTATATATAAGCTCTCATAATCAACAAAAATCAACTCTGAATTGCTTTCAAAAATGAAATCTTTCCACATAACCCCAAAAATGTGTTAAGAGATGTCACTTACTGTTTACACTCGGTTTTGTTGTGGTTGATCGCCAAGCTTTGCTAGCTGTATTTCGAGATATTCAACCTACCTTTTAAGTCTTCTATTATTAGCTCTTAGTTTGGTATTAACCATCCTTATGAACTTTGCTTCCTTCATTGCAGGGATGGTCCTTATGTAGAATTGATCCTCACTGTTGATTGATTCAATGTTTGAAACCTTTTCTAGCTCCCACAGACCTTTCAACGTCTCAAATTTTGACCTTTCTACAACATGCATTCTCACTTTCTTATTCAATTTATAAATTTAAATGTTTTCAAGTTTGAGTTTGTCTTTAACCTCCTCATAACTACTCTTTTCTCTCTAAGTATTAAAAACTCTGTTTCTGTCTTCTTCAAGCATTGGAGATGATATATTTATGGGTTCTTAAAAAAAATTTGCATCCTCACCTCCTGCTTGATCTATCTCCATGTCCTGCTGCTGCAATTTCTTAGACTGCCTAGTCAAGGGTTTTCTAGGCTTAAAGACAAACTCTGACAATTCATCCTCAAAATCTAATTTTTTGCATGTTTTTAATTTCTTTGATTTTCCACCTGTATCTAGTTTGATGAAATTTTCTTGAACCAGGGGGGACTCTTCAATGTCAATAGCTTGTAATATATCATTCAAGTCACCTCTTAATTCCAATTTTTCATTTGTGACCACACCCTTACCCTTCTCATTTGACCTTTGACTCCTAGTCAACTTCTTCTGAACTGTTTTACTAGTTGAATGTTCCTAAATTGTCTCTTTAACATGAGTTCTCTTCTTCTGTGTAGATTGATGAGACCTTTGGATATTCAGTGATGTGTTTATCATTATTTCCTTAACCTGTTTCCTGGGCTTGAGCTTGACAAACCTCCTTGATTTTGTTTATGTAGGTTCAATAGTCTTTGATGGAGATGTTTCTTTGACTTGAGGGCTAGCACCTATTCCTTCAACCCCTATTCCACTCAAAAAGAGAAATGTAGACCATTCTCTATTCACTTTCTGAAGCTCGTGAAAAACTATTAACTTGACTAGACCATGATGAAATAATGAGGGTTCACATGCCTGAGTTTTCATTTGTACTTTGTCTGCCATCTTGGCCAGAGTTCGAAATAGAAAGAAAGGTAAGTCTAGAGAGATTATTCCTGTGAAATGCAATAAGACTTTAAAGTGGTAAGTGTACACCTTGTGGTATCTCCCTTCGCAGGTGAAGTACCTTTGAATGTTGTAGAGCAGATTGGAAAATGCATCCTTGACATAAATTCTTGGCACAAATTTGTTCAAATCAGTATCCATAAACTCCGGTTTCAAAAATATTTTGCAGGGTTGCATTTCAAACCTAAAATTCTTGAACCATCTATCTTCCCTGCTTGGAATTTCTATGACTGTTGATATAACTTCAGGAGAAATTGGTAAATTGAGAAAACCAACCTTTGTGTTTGACCCTGTGAAGTTCATAGCAAACTCTTTGGTAACCTGATTATTCCCTCCTTGAAGCTTTTCGCAAAACCTCCAACACTGTGCCTTCTTGAAGGCTTCTTTAATATATTTATCTCTTATGAGAGCTTCTAAACCTTCAGGTTCTTTTCTCAGACAGTGACTAGACCTGTGATTTCTCTTTTCTTCTGTCATCTTCCTCCTAAAAACCCTATGTCTTTAGCAAACCTGTAATAGACCTCCTTGTTGGATGAACTGGCTCGCTTGAAAATTTAGTTCAACCTCACTTGATTAGAAATCTTGCTTCAGCCATCAATTATTTTCAAACTCACTTGATTAGCAAGTATCGAAACTGCTGACATAACATAAATTGGGTTCAACCTCACTTGATTGAAATTCTTCCTTTCTTGGAAACTTAAGGAAAGCTCTGGTTTCTTATCATGGGCTTCTCTTTCAAACAATAGATATGCATGCATTGTTTTCTTTGCATGAGACAAAATCGATGATAACCAACCCTTTTTCAAAATTTGAAAAGGACTAATGACAAATGACCCCTAACGAATCTCATAATGATTTCATAAGTGCTTTGGATGGTTGCATGTGTGAGGGAGGATTCATGGACTGACACCTAATCATGAAAATTTAACCAAAATTGATGGATGTGATAGCTAAACCGAAAAATTTCGAACCCCTGATTTTGTAGCACTGGTAATGTGATTTCAGGTTTTTTCGCTACAAAAAGACCAGCGTTTTCGTAGCGTAGAAGCAGCTTTTTACACTGAGCACACTACGAAAACATGGTTTCATGGCTTATTAAAAAAAAAAAAATTAAAATGTGTTTTTGAAAACGTGGTATGAGACTTCTAAAGAGTAAAGAAAGGTTTATGAACTTTATTTGGTGATGAAATGAGACTTGTAACCTATGGCTTAGACCCTATAAAACATTAAAATGACTCAAACCCTATCTAATACCATGACTTAGGAGCAAGTATAAACTGACCAAGTTTAGAAAATTTTAATAGTTATAACATACTCTTACACAACATGTCACCTCCACAAGTATGGTTGGCCCAATAATACATCAGCTACATCAAGAGGAGCAACATCACACAATACCTCATCCGTGAATGGCTTGACGCTGTACAGAAAGCGACACTATTGGTGGACGCAGGGATCTCTCCCTAGCTGAATCCACCCGATGGTATACGGCTGTAGGTGTGATATGGTCAGTAGGCTGAGTTGCCTCATGAAATTTTCTGAAATGAGGTTCTTTTGGCTTCCGTTATCGACAATAAATTGTAGTGGAGAACTTTTCACCCACATTTGCGAATGGAAGAGGTGCTCCCCCTGCTCTGGATCCTCGAGATCCTCCCTTTGGATCTTGGTGGTGGAAAAAATGGCACTGGGGTCCACATCAATGATCTGCTTCTATTTTTCATCTCCCTTGTCTGGTTCTGGCTCAGGATCAAAACCTGCATCTGATTCAGTTGCCTTCATTTCGGCCACTAATGACTGTTTCACCCGACACTCGTTTGTGCTGTGAGTGGGGTTGTTGTGAAATTCACACCACTTCCTTGTGTCCTTATTTGGATTTGTGGTGTTGTTCTGAGCCACCCTAATTTGGCTTTGCCCCTGTTCTGTGGTTTGGGCGTGCCTTTCCCTGGCTTTGGATTTACAGATCTAAAGTCTCACTTCTTCTACTTAAATTTTTGCTCGATCTTGGTGGAATAGCGATATGTCATGCCAAGCGAGGTAATATCGAGGAACTCCATTTCCTCCTAAATTTTTCTATGCAGATAGCTGCGTTACTTTAGCACCAAATGCCTATACAAATCTTTAATACCCAACCTTATGTGTAGGGTGTGGAAAAAAATTGTCAGTTCATGCACATCTTGATCCATTTGTTGCATGGTCCATTGGATGTACTTGTCCTCATAGTTCCCCACGGGGTAATATTGTTTCTTGATGCCATCTCAAAAAATATTCAAAGTGGGTGCGACTAAGAACAAAGAGGTTTCCTCTCGTCCTTTTTCTCACAGTAGGCCAGTCTTTGACATGGGGAGCAGTTTTGAGGAGTGCAAAAATAATCTTTTCTCAGTTGGAGAAATCATGGACCAAGAAATACGCTTCCGACAAATTCAACCATCTATCTACGATGTCTGCATCTATCTGGCCTTAAAATATAGGAATGTCAAAGTTTACCTGTACCTTGAAGGGAGTGGCACCTCCAAAGTGGTTTTTGGATGTAGATGCGCCGTATGTGGGTAGCCATTGAAGGATCTGAGCAAAGTTATCCCTCATAGCATTCCTTTGTTTCTCGAGGGCCTCCTCAAGCAATATTTTGATAGGATCTCCTGCTCCCTTATCTTTATTTTCTTCCACCATGGGAGGTCATCGAGGTTTGTGTTGTGTAATCTCCTACATCAAAACTTCTCTCGTTACGATGTTGATCTGCCTGTTGTTTCATTCAATTTTGTGCCAAATTCAAGTTATCCTTTAAGAGTTGGAGAACTTCTTGTTGATGCTCGATGAGATCTTCCACTTCTTGAACCTTCGAATTTTCCCTTAAATATGATGTGATGGATGGTGGATGATATCCATAAAGTGCCATAAATGGGGTCATTTTTGTTGCAGTATGGAAGGAACTGTTATACCACCATTCAGCGAGAGGTAATCACTTGACCCATTATGTTTTTTTATCAGATACAAAACAACGAAGATATCCTTCCAAAAATTTATTTACTATCTCAATTTGACCATCAGATTGAGGATGATAAGATGAGCTATGAGCTAATTGAGTACCCAAACAAGAAAATAACTCCGTCCAAAAATTTCCAGTAAAAATGGGATCTCTATCGCTCACAATAACCCTTGGGTTTCCATGTAGCTTTTGAATTGTGTCCATAAATGTAGTAGAAACTGTACTTGCTTTAAATGGATGAGATAATGCACAAAAGTGTGCATACTTCGTAAGTCTATCAACTACCACCATGATGACACTCTTTCCTTCGGACTTAGGTAAACCTGTGATAAAATCCATTGAAATCTCCTCCCAACGTTGACTTGGAATGGATAAAGGTTGTAGAATACCCGGGGCCTTAATTGTCTCAACTTTATTTTGCTCGCAAACCAAACATTCTGACACAAACTTTTGAATATCAGCTTTAAGGCCATCCCAAAAAAATTATTTCTTCACCCTGTGGTAAGTTTTTAAAAATCCTGAGTGTCCTCCTAAAGGAGAAGTGTGCAATTCCAGAAGAATCTTTTGTTTTAGTTGGGAATTCTTATAAAGATATAAGCGATCTTTGTACCATAAGGAATCATTTTTCCAACTAAATGTATCAGATGTACTAGGATCTTGCTGCAACTTTTGAATGAGTGTCCATATATCTTTGTCCTTCTTCCATTCATCTCTTGCTTCGGTTATCCAATCTGGTTGGATAAGAGAAATGGCACAAAGCAATGCTTCCACCTCTTCATTCTTTCTTGAGAGTGCATCTGCAACAACATTAAGCTTTCCTTTTTTGTAGATTATTTCAAAGTCATAACCCAACATCTTTGTGACCCATTTTTGCTGCTCTTCTAATGATAGTCTTTGTTCCAAAAAGTGTTTAAGACTATCATGATCATTTTTTACCTCGAAGTGTCTTCCCATTAGGTAAGTTCGCCATTTCTTTAGTGCATGTAGTATTGCTAACATTTCCTTCTCATAAATAGGTTTTTGTAAATACTTTCCTTTGATTGGATGACTTTCAAAAGCAATGGGTCTTCCTTCCTGCATTAAAACTGCACCAATTCCATTTCCTGAGGCATCACATTCCACAATAAAGGTTTTTTGTGAAGTCTGGCGTAGCTAAGACCGGTGCTAGGCACATTGCCTCTTTAAGATGTTCAAAGGCCTTAGTTGCTTCAGGAGTCCATGAAAATGCATCTTTCTTCAATAATGTTGTTAGAGGTGCTGCTATTCTCCCATAATTCTTAACAAACTTGCGATAATACCCTATTAACTCGAGAAATCCTCGCAACTTCTTTATGGTTGTGGGGACTTTCCATTCCTTAATGGCTTTAATTTTGTTAGGGTCTACTTTAACACCCTCGTGAGATACAATATGACCCAGATATTCCACATCTTGTACTCCAAAGAAACATTTGGATTTTTTTGCATATAATTGTTTCTCCTGCAATAGTTTGAGCACCCTGTCAACATGTTCAACATGATCCTTCCAAGACATGCTATAGATTAGTATATCATCAAAAAATACTAGCACAAATTTTCTAAGGAAGGGTTTGAAAATGGAATTCATCAACCCTTGAAATGTAGAAGGTGCATTGGTAAGGCCAAAAGGCATGACCAAAAATTCATAATGACCCTCATGAGTTTCAAATGTTGTTTTTGGAATATCTTCAGTCTTCATTCTAATTTGATGATATCCTGAACGAAGATCCAACTTGGTAAAATAAATTTCTCCATGTAATTCATCCAATAATTCATCAATCACAGGAATGGGAAATTTATATTTAATGGTGAGATTATTGAGCTCCCTATAATCCAGAGACATTCACCATGATCCATCCTTCCTGTTTACCAATATTACAGGAGCAGAGAAAGAACTTTGACTAGGTTGAATTATACCCGCCTCTAACATTTCTGCAATCATACGTTCAATTTCACTTTTTTGGATGTAAGGATATCTATAAGGCCTGATGTTTGGAGGAACACTTCCTGGAATCAAATTAATAGCATGATCATGATCATGAATAGGTGGGAGTCCTTTGGGAGTTTAAAACACCTTGGAATGATTGTCCAAGACTTGTTGGAGATCTGCAGAAATAGATGATTTTGATGTGGGAACTTCTAGTGAGCATAATTGTGCAATTACGCCTCATTGTTCTTTCTTTAGAATCTTTTTCATGATATTAGAGCTTATTATCTTTCCCGGATTCCTTGCAATACCCTATAATTCGACTTCCTTTCCTTTTGAAAAAAAATTAAAGAAAAGTTCTTGAAAATTAAAAGCTAACGTCCCCAAAGATTGTAACCATTACTTGACATTCTGGTGTTGGGTATAGGAAACAATTTAATTCCTTGGCTACCTTACAATGAATAAAATTATGGGTGCTACCTGAATCAATCAACACTATTACCTTTTTCTTCTTGATCTGTCCTTCTATCTTGAGAGTTTGAGGAGTGGTAATTCCTGCCAGTGCATTACACGATATAGTTGGATTCATTTCTTCCTCTTCTAGGGCTGGTTCCTGGTGTATATCCTCTTCTTGTTCATTTTCTTCTTCCTCTTCACAATCTATGTAAAATAATTTCTTCTCAGCACACTTATGACCTTTAGTGTATTTTCTATCACAACTGTAGCAAAGCCCTTTTGCTCTTTTTTCTTCCAATTGTTGTGGTGTCGACCTTGTAGGTTGTGGAAATCTAGGAGTAGCAACACTTCCCTCTTTATAGAAGTGAGTGGTAGGCTTCCTTGTCGCCATAATTTTACATTCAATTTTTCTTGCCAACCTGAATGCCTTCTCCAATGAATCAGGTTCCAAAACGTGAACTTCATGTTGGATGTTATCCTTTAAAGTGCCTATGAAGAGATCAATCTTATGTTCCTCTGGAATATCAGTTACCCTTATATTCAATTTTTGGAAGTCCTCAATGTGCTGCCCCACTAAACCCTTTTGTTTGAGATTGATCAATTGGCTAAAGATGGTGTTGCTCTTCGTATCCTCATAATGTGCTATCATTTCCTCTGTAAAAATTGACCAATTGAAAATTTGTTTACGGGAGCAAAGCCATCGATACCATACAAATGTATTTTGTTCTAAATGTAAAGTTGCAATGCGTACCTTTTGTGTGTTTTTCACGTTATGGAGATCAAAATATTGGTCCATCTGTAGTATCCATGTTACAAGATCCTTTCCATCAAACTTCCTCATATCCATTTTTGGAATATGGTGGTTCTTCCCACCAACATTATAGTTTATGAAATCACGATTAACATTTATTTTGCTCTCATCATGAGGTTCTTCTACTATCTTTTCACCATTAGGAAACATGTCTTGTATCAACTTTTTCAAACCTTCGATGTCTGCTTTTAGATCATTCTTCATGTTTTCCATCTTAGCTTCCATGCCAGCTTCCATGCCATCCATCTTCACTTCCACGCCTTTCTTCAAAACTTCCATTTCATTTTTTGTTGCTCTTTGCGAGAGTGAAATTTGTTGCAATTGCTCTTGTAATTTTGATAGATCATGTTGCAATTCTTCATCTGAGTCATAGTAGAGCCTTCTGAAGGCTTAATGGGTGTTGAATTATTTTTACAGGGCATATTTTAGAACCCAATACTGATATCTATTCTAAAATATGCCCTTGGAGTCAATTCAACTTTATTCTTCAAACAAGACTTATGCAATTCGGAAAAAAATACACACATTTTTCTTGCTTTTGAGGAGCTCAATATTTAAATTGGATTATCTCTATAATTGTAGCACTTCAATATTTTAATTTCAGTATCAACGTAGCCCTCTGAATTATCTTTTGAATGCCACAGGTATGACCTGATTTGGATTCTCCAAGACAAAGTTGTCTCCAATCTCCCACAATGACCTAATTATGGACTGGTTCAGTAGAGCGAACTTGTACGACTTGCCACATGTCACTGTTTCATCCTTCGGATCTGAAATTGATAGAAAATACACTAAAGTCCGTGTACTTGCAACCAATTTTTACATCACTCCAATCCGATGCTCAGAGAGAGAGTTATGAATATTTTCCCACGATCACCTCTTTGAGATGAAATTCAAGAGCCTAAAACAACACTACCTTCCATAGATCATATCTTTGAAAATATTGCGAACCAAGCTCTGAAATTTTTTGAGGATTTTATTTAAGATGTCAGATTAGCACCCTAAAAATTTCAGCTTCTAAAACTTTGTAGAAAAAACGTTATAGCGCAAATGCCACGATGCCCTATTTAGGAGCCCGAAAAAAGACCTGACTTCCATAGATCATATCTCCAAAAATTTTGTGAACTAAGCTTTGAAATGTTTTGAAGATGTTCCTTAGGATTTTGGCTTCGCACCCTAAAAAATTCAGCTTTTGAGGCTTCGTAGAAAAAAATTTATAGCGAAAATGCCACGATGACCTGTTTGGAGCAGCGAAACCCTGGAATCCAAAGCTCTGATACCAAATGTTGTGTAACCAGCTCCAAAAATAGAAGAAAAGAGATATCAACGCCTTATAAATAAGCCACTTCGAGGGAGAAACCTCCAATACATTACATAAATGAACAAATCTTGGATGATACAATTTACAAAACCTCCTTTCTATAGATAGGATTCCATGTGGCCATAATGTAATCCTAGTGGGTCACAATGTAAACCTAGCCAACCTAACAATAATAATTTAAGGGCACAATAATAAAAAAATGGGGGTTACAAGGGTACAATAATAATAATAATGGGGTTACACTAATAACAATAAGGGACTATACTAGTAATATAGGGACCTAATAGTTTGAGAGGCTGATCTTGTAGGGGTTCAACCAGATTGAGCCCTAACTCCTTATACCCTGACCTCGTTGGGGACATTCAAATAAAAATAAAGAAAGAGAAGACCGCTATGATAATACTGATCTGGATTTATGCAGGAACACAATAAAATACAGAAATATAGATAAACATAGAGATGCAGTGGAAATAAAAATTCATTTCATTAATATCAAATAAAAAAAATATGTTTACAAAAATAATGGAAATAAACTAGCTAGGGCGCTTGTAGCTTATCTCTCAGAAGAGATGTGGTGGCTACAAGCTTCTGAAATATGTTACAATGAGGCTTGAAGGCCTATTTATTTTTGAGAAACAATGGAAAACCTTAAAAATCCAAAAACGTAACCCTAGGAGATGAAGCACCAAAACTGTGGGCCCCGTTTGGGTAAATTGGTACATCAATCTTCCCGAGGATGTAAATTTGGGATACAATCTCCGTTTGACGTGCATCATACCTCATTATAAATATCTATTCGAGGAATCCAAATTTTGAGTGATAAATATCGGTCTATAGACCCATATTACTACCAATTTTCCAAAAAAAATGTCATTTAGGGCCTCAAAACGACTCTAGAAGTTCAGGAACCGAAAACTGCTGAAAATAGTAATTTGTGCTAAAAATGAAAAACTAAAAGAATTGATGGCGGGGGTTCAAATGGAATATGTGGGTGGCCACCAATATCCACCTAGATCACTAGGGCCTCAAAACAGCTGCGAAAGTTCATGACCCGAAAAACTACTAAAACTAGTAAGTTGTGCTGAAATTGAAAAACTGAAAGAACTAATGGTGTGGATCCAAATGGAATAGGTGGGTGGCCACCAATATCCACCTAGATAATCCATCCCTCCTTAGGAAGCAATGGTCCCAATTTCCTTAAGTTCCTCCATGAGAGGCAAATTCTGTTGAACTTGGTATTGGATTTGTCTAGGATGTCGTGGACCTGCTAGCGGACATGCTAGATGCGTTCAATAAATTTGGTTGCCTCAGAAAGTACATGTATAGATTCTGTTTGTGTAGTTGCATGAGGTATGGAAACATCAGGTGGCGGTGCACCGGGGGTCAGATTAATGGAGTGCTTGTCCTGACAGTGTAGAGGAACCTCTCTGGGTGAGGAGAAAATGTCCTCGTATTCCTCCACAACTTTGTCCATCTACTGTAGCTGTGCAAGGGAGCCTTGTTTTGAGGCTATGGCCACAATGTTCTTCTTTCCCATGTTTGTCCGTTTTTTCCCAGAAAATGTTGTTTAGGGCCTCAAAATGGCCACGGAAGTTCAGGACCCGAAAAACTGCTAAAAATAATAAGTTGTGTTGAAACTAAAAAACTGAAAGAAAAAATGGTGAGGGTTCAAATGGAATAGGTGGGTGGTCACCAATATCCACCTAGATCACTAGGGCCTCAAAACGGCTCTGAAAGTTCATGACCCTAAAAACTGCTAAAAATAGTAAGTTGTGCTGAAATTGAAAAACTGGAAGAATTAATGGTTCAGGTCCAAATGGAATAGGTGGGTGGCCACCAATATCCATCTGGATCAAAAACCATAGCTATGGTTGTATTTGTAGCGGCAAGATACAAGAAATAATCACTCTGATAATTTTGGGGATAGATTAATGATGCTCAGATCAGGGTATCTTTAAGAACACCAAAGGAGGCTTGTGCAACCTCATCCCAATGGACCCATTTTTCAAGAGTCGAGTAAATCCTTTAGCCATTTCTGCATAGTTGGGAATGAACCTTAGAAATTTAGCCTTCCCTTGGAGTCTCTGTAACTGAAGTAGATTGGAAGGTGCGAGCAAATCAAGAATGGCCCGGACCTTCAACAAATCAAGTCGAATTCTGTATTTTGACATGAAAAATCCAGGTAAATGACCAGAACTGACACCAAACACACATTTTTTTGAATTGAGGCATATTTTGTAGTGACGAAGTTGTAAAAATATCACTCTCAAATATAGCAGGTGGTAAACCTGTTTCCATGAATGTGCAGGTATATCATCCACATATGGTTGAACAATGTGATTGATGTCATGGAAAGAATAATTCATTGCGCTCTGAAATGTTGCTCGAACGTTATTTAAATCAAAAGGGATTTTTCGATAAGCGAATGTGCCCTAGGGACAGATAAAAGCGGTTTTATAATATTGGTCCTCTAGGCGAATACTGATCTGATTGTAACCAAAAAATCCATCCACGAAGGAAAATATTTCACATCCGGCACATTCATCAATGATTTGGTTGATAAATGGAGTGGTATAGTTTTCTTTTGGAAAAGCATGATTAACATCTCGATAATCAACACACACTCTAATTGTCCCATGTTTCTTCATGACAGGAACAATGGTAGAAACCCAATCAGTAAGCGGAACAGGGTAAATGAAATTAGCACACAGAAGTTTTTCAACCTCTGCTTTAATGGAAACAACTTTCTTAGGATGAAAAAGATGAAGGCACTGTCGTACTGGCTTGACATCAAGGTACATTTTAATCTCGTGCTCAACAATGCTAGAATCAATGCCTGACATTTCCTCATATGACCAAGCGAATACATCTCAGAATTCAAGGAAAAGAGAGAGATAAGTGTCAATTTTAGATGGAGAACAAGACGCATTGAAATGATTTTTTTCTAAAATGCCATTTTTGTTCTAAATATGATAGAAATTGTTTCTTCAATATTTGATGGGTTTTTCTTAGAATCGATGACGTGGATATGAATGGAATTCGTCAAGAAATCAATGAATGTAGGGTGATATATTTCAGTTGGTCTATCTTCATTATAATATGGAAGATGGGATCATTGATGTGAATCTTCCCATGGTCCTTCTTCTGGCATCATGGATTCCATAATTCTCTCATTAGTTTAGAATACATGTGAAAAAGGATCAGAAGAAGTACCATAATCCAAAGAACGATCGACTAAAAAAATCGGTGACAAAGGATTAGGATAGGTCGCATAAGACAAAAATATTTATTGTTATGCAGGCTCTATTGGACTTAGTGGCATGATTTAACCCAAACTATCTATTTCATAATCATTGAGAATCTTCCTTAAGTCAGATGAAATGGACGATATCATATTGTGGGACGCTATTTTTTTCGATTTTCGTCGATGTCGTAGGCGATGGTAACAAAAAGGTGCCCATTAGGGAAGAATCCTTAAAGAGTCCTACACCATGTTCTGAAGAGATGGCGGGGGTCCGTGAATGAACGAAACACTTCCAGTTTCCTGGGAACCAAAGGCAAAGAAGGAGAGTTGATCGATGACTGTGATGCCTCCCTTATGGGGAAATACGACCATATGAAAGTAAGTAGATACTACCGCAGCCATAGCGTGAACCCATGGTCTTCCAAGTAATATATTGTAGTCAAGGGGTCTGACAATGACCTAAACTTCAATAGTAACTGTCCCCCCCCCCCCCCCCAAGTTCGACTTGCAGGTTACTGATAATTCCACAAGGATTATATGTATGACTGTGAAAAGCTTTCAACGTCATTGCTGATTGTGATAAAGTTGGCAAGCAAAGTGACTTCCAGCAACTCATAGACATGATACAAGTAGATGTGCCTTCATCAATGATAGTCCAATGAACGAGGCGATTCAGGACATGTACTTGAATAAAAAAATGCTAATTGTGCTGGAAATTATGATACATAGCCTGCATGGTTAAAGAATACAAGATTAGAATCTATCAGATCGATTCCACCAATCACGGACAACAAAGCCTGATTTTGGGAGGGACAATTTTGAAGAAACTCGAGCATTGAAATAACAGAAGGTGACTGAGCCAGATCTTCGATTATGTTATAATTTTGAGTTGCATGAGCTTGAGGTTTGAAAGTCAATTTATGAACAACTCCCTTCGGTAGATTTATTGTTGACTCAGGGATAATAGGCAGTGGAGCCGAATCAGAAGAAGTCGAAGTCGAAGTAGTAGGTTGATCCATAGGCTAACCATTTGATGAAAAAATAGGATTACTATAATCTTTACTTCGAGTAGACACCAAAACATCAGTTTTGGGATTAGTAGCAGATATCATAAGAACTTGCGAACTAGAAGCGAGATACGTAGCAACCTTATGTGTTTACGAGTTCGGAAAAGAGTTTGTCAACACTGCAAACGTGGCAAAAGTCTTAAGAAGCTTCGATACTTATGAGTGGTGAGGAAAATATTGCGTAAAATGATCCTCATTACATATCTAACAATGGTAAGAGGTTTCCAAGAAGAACCAGATGAATCAGATGATTTTTCCTGCAGGGGTGGATTTTTTTTCTTCTTATCTTTCCCCTTCTTCTTACTTCCAGATTTCTTTTCACTTTTTCCCTTGTCATATGACACAACATGTATTTCAGAAGAAGATGCAAGATCGGATGCAACATGATTTTGATTTGAAACAACAAGTGTAGAACCATATGGTCGACTTGCTGACAGAGTGCTAGCAGAACCAATGACACCATCATTGGCATGAATGTCCTTACCAGATGGAGAAGGTGGAACAGTAAAATTTGGTCACCATGCATTCAAAATATTTTCATAGAGTGTGCCAGACTGAGTATAAATCAAATCCAGACACTGGGAAAGAGAAATTAATTTCTCTTCAGTGACAACACCGCCTTTGGTCACATCCTCAGTGATATATGGAAAAAAGTAATTTATAAACCACTCATATAAAATTTGATTAGGAACAAATGTTTTAACCATTGAATGACGACGACGCCACTCATGTATATGATCTGATATATGAGTAGTAGTGGTCCATTTAAAGGTGGTCAAAAGTTCTGTTCCAATTTCATATCTGATGGGTAACTGGAAGTGGGTTAGAAAAGTAGTGGCTAAAGCTGTAAAATTATCAAAAGAAGTTCGTGGTAATTTAATATACCACTTTGTAGCTAGAAGAATAAGCATTCGTTGGAAAAGACAAGAGTCTAACAGAATCATCATTCAAGGAGTTTGATGAAAACCATAAATGATAAGTCATAACGTGCGTAGACGAATCTTCTCTAGAATTTCCATTGAATTTCATAATATCAGAGGGTAATTTATGAGGAATCACCAGCCACCAAGGTAAATAATGAATGGGATCATTAGTGAGCCAGTTTAAACTAGGTAACTCTAATGTTGCAACAAACGACAAATGTTGATTTAGATCAGGTTGAGTATAACCAAGATAAGATGGAATTTCCCGGGCAATAGGCCGTTATACACTACTATAAGGATTTTTCTATTGGTAACCCAGATAGGGGTAAGTTTATTGACCAAACCCTTGGCAGGCTTGTTGACCAAGACCTAGATAAGCTTGAAATTGTTGGAATGGATGTTGTGGCTGCCATGGGATTTGATAAAATTGTTGTTGCCTGCTAGGATAATTTGGACCAGGTTGTGAATAAACGGGACTAGTAGAAGCCTGTGACAAAGGTAAACTAGCCTATGGTGTTGAAATTCCTGATGCAGATGGCTGCTGTATAGCAGCCTGGGAAGACAAATTATGTAGACTCGAAACTTGAGGGTTAAGGGTTGAAGGACCAGCTTGAGAAAACTAAGCAACATCCAAGGAAGTAATAACACGTGTAGTAGGTACAGATGCAACATGTTGAACTGGTTGATATTGATACACAATCTTTTGTGGTTGAACATGCAAGGTAGGCTGCCATTGACAAACATGCATTCCAACATAAGATTGGCCTAAAAACGAAGGATTACTGCCATATAGCGTGAACATCTGTTTCCCCCCCAGCATATGGAGTATAAGGATATTGTACATATTGACTTTCATATGATGGGAGTCTAGTAGATACTGGATAAGATGGACGGTAATTGGATGGACTAGACTGATATTGAGTTGATGATGTCAATACAGGATCAGTTCGTTCAGTACTCATAAGAGATGAACAGGATAAAATTCCAGATGATGCCATGGACTAGAGGAGACACCAGAGTAGGTTCCATTTAAAGCTTGGTAACCCAATAGGATGGAAGGACCACCATAAATATGAGACTCTTGTGTCGTAGAAAACATCGAAGTTGAAACAAGAATAGATGTTGTCACAACTGTAACAGATGGTACATTCTGGGATGTTGTCTCAACCATGGTTAAATAGCCCAATAAATACTCTAAAGAATCTGTGGGAACCTAATATTGAGCTGGATCAACAGGAGCAGAGTAGGTCAAATGAGGAAAATATGGATAAAGATGAATCCCTAACCCAAAATGAGTTGGAGTTGAAGGGGTTATCTCTTCCTGAATTTATTCCCCAATTGAAATCAAACCAGGTGGAATTACTTCACCGTCAGGCCCGAGATAAATTTCAAGCGGTAAACTCTGCGGTAAAGAGGAAGACTCACTAGTTATAGATGAATGAGGAAGATTCGGTTGATCATTTTCTGGCACGGGAACAAATTCTTGGTGTTCAACTTTAGGATCAAGATGTTTTGGTAAAATAACGATAGGTTTAGGATCAAATTCTGGTTTAACAACTCCAGGTTTTGGATTTACCGTTTCAATGGATTGAATTTCAGTGTCCTTAGGTAACTGTGAGGGTTTCCTCTTGACAGTAGAAGAGAAAATGGGATTGGTAGAAATGACTCGAGACTTGGTACTCAAAGGATCATATGACTCTGGTAAATTAGATGAAGATGTATCACTAAAGGTTCCAGAGGTGTCGAACTCGATAGGACGAGCCTTCCTTCATCTACTAGGTGTAGCTTTTGGCAATAAAGGTGGTTTATTCACTGTCCTATGCAAACGATGGGGAAAGGGTTGATCTTCTTCCACGATTGCTGATTGATTTTAATACAAAAAAAAAACAAAAATAGGGTAATTCTAGGCAAAAGGTTTACCAAGCAACTATGAATTGCAATATACTGCCCTAGTAAACCAAGGAATTATGTACGTGCAGGCAATCTTCCCTTAATTCTGTGTTCAATGTATCACAGTGTACAAGGTAGAAAAATCAGTTACCTACGGATTGTAAGAAACATAATGTTTTCCTCCCAAATATACTCGATGGTACGTGGAGGCCCAATCTGTATTAGCACTGTCTAATGCGAAACCACACAATGAGAACCTCCCCTTATACTTTTCGTAATATAACACCGTCCCATATAACCAAAGGTACATGGACGAGCTCTGATATAATTATGTATGTGGAATGAGGTATCACACTCAAAATGTATCATAGACAATTAATGGTAGCTACTATGTTTTACAATGCCGAAACACGTCTCTAGCCTAGACCTCTAAATGTTATTGTTAAGTGACAATGCTCCCTTAGATTAATTTAGATTAATTTTAAGTTTATCTTGCTTATAAGTTTTCCTTTCAGGTTCACCGCATGATGTATTTAACATTCCTAGAATTCAACAAAGATGATCAGCATTCGTTTCGATTCAATTTCAACAATGAAAATCTTAGCTATAAGGGTTAAAGCAATCAAATTGTAAGCAATCAACAATGAGAACATCTAAATGAAAATTCCCTAACTATTCCTATGAAACACTCAAAATACCTATATGCAAATGCATGTTTTTATTTTCGATTTATTTTAAGTGTAGATGAAAAAAGAAGAAGCTATGATAAGAGAAGAACACCTACTTATGATCTTTCTCTATTCCTCTACTCCCTTTTGTCGCTTCCGTCGATCTCAATCGAACTGAACTTGCTTGATTGGAACCTACAATGACTAATAGAAGACAAAAAATGACATAAAGGCATATGGTCTATTCATGTTAAACAAATTGAATCGATTTCATTTGAAAATACACATATTAAATCATGAACACATGTATTAGGAAAGGAACAAATCTCTTTATTATGAAGTAGAAGGAGAAGTTACAACTAGTTGGATCGATTCGATATCAACTCGCTCCAGCTTCAGTCCTATCCCCATCACATCAACAACATCATTCCAGCAGCATAACATTACATGAAAATGATACCTCCAAGAGCTGTGATCTCACCAGCATAACTCTACTAATTCAAATTCTTTCTCTACTATGCACTATGATCAATGCTCAATTTATAAGTAGTGAAGGTTGTTTGGCGATCATTGGATGGCTTTTCAAAAAATGGATGAAGAGGTTTCCCTTTTCATTGAAATAGGAGGATAAGAGGTTCAATGGCTCCATGGTGTCCATATTCAAAGTTATCAGATGATGTGATAGTTGGAACAACTTCTAGAAGCCACTAGAGGGCGGGAAGATTCCCAGAATCCTATGAACAGTTTTCTCCCAGTGGACCAACGCACTGTAAAGTGGGGCTAGATGCTCTGCAACACAACTTTGCATGGGAGTAGATGCTCTGCAAAACACTTACTACAGTCTAGGGGTGTGTTGATGGCTCAATGGAACACTTCAACTGGCATCCAAGCAGTGAAACTTTCATGGAGGAAAAATGTCAATGGGATGACTTGTTTAAGGCACGTAGCAACTGATTTAGAGTATGATAGACCCTAATTGATACTGATATGGGTTTTGGGAGTGATGCCCAAATTGGCCTGTAACACATTAGTCACTGAAGCTCATAAAAAATGTGTTAAGGCATAATATGATCAAAGCATTAACCCTCATGTTTATTCATAAGGTGATCTAGTCTAAGTATATGATCAAGCTCATGATAAGCTAACTGTTAGAAAATATGAACCAATGTGGCATGGCCCTTACATTGTTAAGCAGGTGCTTGAAAAAGGGGCTTATGCATTTGTTGATTATGATGGTGTCTCTTTTGATAAGCCCAAAAACGGTCTTTATCTAAAGAGATATTATGCATGATTTATCTTGTGGAGATATTCATTGTACATTAGTTACATTTTTAGGAAAAGTGTGCCTTAGATTAGTTATTTTTCTTGGAAATTTTCTACTAAATTTTTCTTATTATCTTGATTACTCTCTATATTGCAGATGTCGACATTCCCTCAGACTTACATTGGCTTTGATGACGGTGCCTGTCGTAGTACATGGAACTTATCTTGTGTTGCCTGGGTTATCTATTCACCCACTAATGAGTTGGTTTCTATTCATGGGGTTTGCCTCACTCAAACAACGAATAATATTGCAAAATATAACACAATCATTGAGCTATTATTTGATTCCATTGCATTTGGAATTCGAAATTTGATTGTTAGGTTAGATTCACAACTCATTGTGTTACATTTGAACGGTGTTTATGGAATCAGAAATCCATTATTGTTGAGAATGTTTTTAAGGGTCCACTCTTGGAAAGACAATTTGATTACATTGAATATAAACACATTTCAAGAAAATTAAACATGTTAGCTGATGCACTGGCTAATCAAGTTTTAAAAAGACATTTGCAATGTTGAATGCAAATCAAAACTATATTCAATCCATATAGAACAAGATACTCAGAGACCAAAAGTAGTAATCATCATTAGGTCAAAATCATTTTTTATCATAGTGTGTCAAAAAATATACATCATTTGTGATCATAGGTCTCAAACACCTTATGATCTAAACATACTGATACAAAAAAAAAAAATGTTGTCTAAAATGACGATCAACTATCCATGATGATGACCATGATAGTAGAGTATAAAACACACCACTCTGCGTAGGTATCACCTAAATGGAACAGGAACCCCAATCACATGCCTCTAGTATCGGAGAGGAAAATCATTTGTCCAAGTCTCTAGGATATCTATGGTCAACCTCTCCAGATTGTGTTCCAACTCTGTGAGGGCCTCGAAAAAATCATTCTATGGTGGAGCTATCGTTATAGGTTGTGCTCTTTGTTTATCAAAATGATGAAGAACTGTTGGTCATACTGGGCCAACATCTATGTTAAAAAATTTTTTATTATCAATATTGGCTGATAAAAAATCAAATAAAAATTATCACACATAAAAAATCAAAATGAGACTTTTCACCTGACTCATCCCACTGTGCTCCAAGTGGGAGTGTTTTGTAAGGGTCACCCCTGAAATCCACCCCTTCATAGGGAAATTTCTCAATCATGAAGATCTAGCTTCTCAGCCATACAAAAAACTGAGGTGTATACTGGACACCAGGACCACTATTTCTGCCATGGCGAGCCATCAATGAAACCCATCACAACATGCGACGATCTCTCGATTCCGTAGGATCCACTAACTGCTGGTGTGGTACAAGGAGTGGTATTATCTCTAAGGAAAAAGATATAAGAATGACACTATAGCAAAAAATATTCAACTTACCATACTTGCTTGTTGTCCTTTAATATTGACTAGTACCCCTTCCCACCAGTTGAATATTGTTCCCTCGGAACACTCAACAACTGTTTGCATATGTCATTTGGTGGCCACATGAGGAGCCGCGATGCCACATAATCTAGTGACTGTGAAAGCCTTAATTTTTAGATCAATTCATTCGATAGTCTTTATATCAATTCGACAATATTTTAATTGTGAGTCCTGAGTGCAATATTGCACCATATATGAAGTAGTGGGTAATCCTCCTGGTCATGTACCAAAAAAATAAATTTCTCTTCCCCTTCAGGGAAAACCAGTGAGAAAATAAATATCCTCTCCATCAATGATGATCCTATGATCCCATGATAAAACACTATTCCTGGACATCCCAGGAATTTACCAACCTCGTCATTAACTCTACTTGGGCCTTTTATTCCTTGTATATACCAAAATTTGTATAGACCACAATTATTGAAAACCTGAAGCATTGCTGGGCTATCAATGGCCTCATTATCACATGATTCATGTTCACGTTCTCTCAACTCAATCATGGTTGTTTCAAATTACCCGCAAACAATCATTAAAAATAAGTAGGAATATTTTGGAAGAACTTAGACTACTTTTAATGGAAAGAAAACCATTTTTTGAAAACCCCACGACGCCTGCGCCATTTTCCTTTGTAGAAAGTGCATTTTTGCATGCAATATATACATTAAAACTACAGAAACATGATAATTTTCCATGCTAAAAATTATCGGGGTGCACAGGTTCGATGAAGAAAACCTGCGCATCCCTAAGGGTGATTTCTAAAAACAAATTTTCTCCAGAAAAATTATCTGGAAGCCTAAAATGAAAAATAAAACATATAGAATGCAAGATAGTGAAGGGATTAAATATTTGGAACTAACATTTCATGAAATGGTTTTCCGATCCTCCCAATATCAACTTCAGAATATATATGGTAAAACCTCCTTTTTACTACTTTAGAAATAAAATGGGAAAAATGACTTGTTCTTTCCATTTTTTATAGGTTTTTATGAATAAAATAATATTATTTTAAATATTTTCACCTTTAGAAGTTCAAATTTTAAATATTTTTACCATAATTGAGAACATATTATTATATTTTTTTGATTTTTCTGTGTAGAGAATAGGTTGTGTTTAAAAATGAATCATTTTGACGATAGAGTACACTTTTATCAGTTTTTCGAACTATAAAAAAATACGAGAAAGAAAAACAATGGAGTTCTATTTTAAGCCCTTTTTAGACTCTCTAAACATTAAAATATTGTTGAGGGCTTGACTATTTGAACTCGCTAAAATAAATAAACAGTCATCTACTCAATATAATTTTACCCCTTTTCCGGACTGAACTAGACTTATTACAAAAAATCTATACGTTGACTAAGCATGGTAATAGAGTTCTCTCCTACATTATTTTATCCTTTTTCAGGTTTGAGAGACTAAGCTTATGAAAAATAACACTATGGATTTTACTTATGTTTTTCTTCTGACTCCCTAAAACTGAAAAATGCTGAGTTAATCCTTTGTTGGACTCGTTAAAATTAAACAGTGCAGGACCCATCGATTACAATGGGACCAAACCACTTCTTCTTAGGGTTAGTTAAAATTACTAAGATGGACTCATCTAAAGGATGAGATTACACAACAAGAAAATTTTATCCTCCTCAATCTTGACAAAAATAAAGAGGTACTTGCTAGTAATGGTGGGGGGGAAATTGATAAAAATAATCCATTTTTTATACTAGTTTTAAAAGTAGCATGTCACCCTTGAACATGACACTTTATCACACTCGTGTCTGGGTTGGGTAATAATTTTGTCTTACAGTTAGTAAAACCTCATTGAAAGTATTCAGCTGGTTTTGGTTATTATCTTTAATTCAAATGCTGCCAAGTCATTTACAGTGTCATTATGTGTTCAAGAGAAAGTTCAACTTAAATTCATTATTCATTGAAAATATTTGTCTCCATTCACGTTGACCATCCCTGAGTTAATACTTGAAAAATATTTCTTGAAAACATGACATAATGGTTTCATGTCGTAGGCCCTCTTGCGACAGATCACTTCCTATCGGCTTCAACTCATTATCTAGGAAGTTGATCTAGAATTCATGTCAGTACCTTGAAATATGCATGCCTTAATGGCAGGTTTCTCTCCTTCAATGAAAAGTTTTCATCATTGGCCTTTGATTGAATGAATCTATGTGTGTTTGAATGAAAATCATTCATTCAAATTTCATTAATTGTATTGAGTTAATTTGAGAGCCATTGTCATTACTAGTGGTTTCTCTCACACTTGTTAACGATTTTCATCATTGACCGGTAATTAAGTTGTTTCTACCATGTTCGAATTCGAAACAATCAATCACATGGTTAAATTCGTACTAGTTCAAGAAACGAAAATCAAGACCCTGGATCTAGTTTCAACCATCCAGGTTGTGAGGAGTTATGTATTCATGTTTCAGTAGAATAATTCATAACATATGGCTACGTCCATACTGTGTCTACTATTGATGTAATTCTAGGTCACTTTTGTACCATAACATATAGTTAGTTTTTCTCTGAGTATGGGAATGCCTACCTCAGTGATGATTATATATTTGCATTAAATTTTTCTTACAGGTTTTCAACCAATTTCTCTGATCCATTCCTTGGGATGCTCAAGCACTTCACTCTCTTGAAAATTTTTCTTAGACTTCACACTAGGGGGAAATCTGTTACACGTCATTTTGTCACCATAAAATTTGACCGTCAATATGGATCTATCACCACCCATACTCATGCTTGCTTTGAAGTCAAAAAACTTATATTCCTTAACCAAGTCTTGGAAACTGGGAAAAAATCTCTTAAATACTATTAAAAATTGCCCTCACGTTTTTTACAATCACTTCCTATGAATGCACGGATATTCCTAACCTTACCTGCAGACATTTGTGCTATGTTTTATGATAAAACCTGTGCACCCAATTTAAAAGAAAGTAAAAGCAAAAAGTAACTTCTAGAAGCATAGTCGGGCACATATTATTCCAATTAAAATCCTCTTGAGTCACGCTAGTTCGAGATATATCCCTATAATCATGGAAATTATCCCCTTGGATCAAGGAATCATAATCCCTTCATTAGAGGTTCTCATCCCTCTATTTGTGGATCTGAAACCTCCTCAATTTCTCCTATAAATTGAGCTGAAACTTCAGGGTTATGGGGTTCATAAGTGTTCACTGAAGATAATTTTATGCTAGTCATTCTAGAGAGGAAATATTGTCAAATCAAGGAGGAAGATTGTAAAGGCATATGGGAGAAATCTGTATGACGTCAAGGCTTATCCATTTATAAATCTAGGCTTGAGAAACACTCTTGATGGGAGGATGAGCTCAAGGGATAAGAGTTGAAATATCCAAGGTAGGATATGATAGGTTTCAATAATTTTATCCAAGGTAAATATTTAGAAAAACCTCTAGAAGCTTTTGGAAGAGGAAGCTTCGGTATTATTTTTATTTTTCCAAAAATTCTAGAATCAACACACCCACAGCAAGGGGTAACTTCTTGGTGATCAACTTAGGTCTAGAGTGGGCCAACCTATTGGTGAATGCTGGTCCCTAAAGTGTCAGGGTGTGTTAGGCCTAAAAAACATTGAAATGAAGCAGTTACGGGAAGAAATTCACTATTTTGAGAGAGTCATGCTTAGGGATTTGTGTAGGGATGATGGCAAGGTGTTCAAGGATGTGAATGGTCCTGGTTTGAAGGCCTATCGACCATATGTGAAAAAATTTCCTATAACAGATTCCCCCCTAAAGTGCAAAGTCAGAAATGACAACCGATGACTGAAGTGATTTACCTTGTGACAAGACCAGATAAAAAACAACTGGTGAGATCATTATCTATTACAATAAATTTAAATAATGACATATTTGCTGAGGGAGGTGTTATCACTCCACCATATTTCTAAGGTCGAGGAAGAAATCCCAACAGAGGTAACCACGACCAACCTTTTAACTTGGTAGCTAGCCCTACCAAGTCGGAGAGGGCTCTCTCCACAAAACACAACCTAGGAGGCTAAATGGATTAGGATTTTATGCTAGGTGTGAGTTCAAGGGTTTTGATAATTGATTTTGGTCGGGCTGCTGGATGAAAGTATGGTCAAGGGAGCTAGGTCAGGGAAAATGAGATAGGGTTGCAAAGATTCACTGGGGCAAGGTAGGCATAAGGCTTAACACTTTAAGGTGATTTTTATGATATTGTTTTAAGACTGATGAGGAGCTAGGAAGAGAATGTGAGATTTATTCTACTTAAACAGAGGAAAATGGACAAATTATGATAACTTTCCATAAACAGAGCATGAGAAAACATGTATTCTGCCTTTCAACTTGAAAGAGATCATACAATAGAGATGTAACGAACATGAATAAAACACATTATAACATATGAAACTAAATGAAAAACAATGATAAACATCATACCACATGTATCCCAAAAAATAGATGCAACTCTTCTTTATTAATTGGCCAAATTGAGTACAATAGTCCTTGATCAATGAGGTAACATCGAAATTGATTTCAACACTTGCTAAGAGTGAAGAAAGGGACTAAATAAACGTCAAAAAAAAATTCACTCATCCTCATGGGTCTAATCCATGAGGTGAGGAAGATATCCACAAAATTATGAATTGAAAGCTGGAGTATAGGGAGCTCTAAGTGACTCCTCCCTAAATACATTCAAACTTATTCATTTGACTGAATGACAACTTTTACCTAATGAATCTACCCCTATGTAAATTATCCATAACATAATTACATTTACCATCCTCAATTACATAGGTGGAAACATAAATTTCTGATATAAAGTCAAAATTACAATGAAATTTAAAAAAAAAATAGCAAATGGTCAAGTGCGCCCTCCCTATTCAAGGGTGATTTTGATTGACTTGTAGATGTCCAAATTAGGCCCAAAATGGATTGTTGGAAATATTTTCAAGTCTAATTTTTGAATATCTCTCCAGTTTTCAAAATGAAGGTGATTTTATTCCTCAAAATTTCATTCTCCCAAGAATTCTCTGTGTGCAGCGGCTAGGCCAAAATAAGGGCAGAAACATGATTTTTAGCTATTTTTTCACCTTTAGAACTACCAAATCTGAAAACCAGGGTTGGAAAAGTGGTTTTATTAGATGTATTTGTGCTTAGGAATCCACTGGTGGACTCTTTTTCCTCAAAAAGTTCCTCAAAAAAGTGTGCAACCCCTAGGGTGCTGCGCATATGACCAATTTGTTGATATGAACTTGTTCAGGAATACATAGAAAAACACATATTTTACAAAAATGGGTCAAATGGCTTCAAAATTGGTGGAGAGAATTCTAGTGAGGTGGCTAGGCTTGGAGTGAAGCCTCTGCAATTATATCCAATTTCTTCTTCTCTTCTTGGTGAGTTAGGGCTTCAATATTTGCATTTGATGCCTTGAATTTTTCCCTTGTATTTCTTTCTCTTTTGGCATAGTGTTTGGCCATTATCCTTTGAATCTTGTTGTCCTTTTTAGCCTTCTTTAACAACTTCTCCAAGTTCTCATTGATGGCTTGAAGCCAACCTTCCTTGTCTTCTTTGATCATCTCCAAGAATTGATCATCAAGGATGGCTTCATCAATTGTCTCTCTTTGCCTTTGTCTTTCAAACTCCAAGGCTCTTTTGAAGCCTCTGTTTCTAGGCCTACCTCTTGGTGATTGTTCTTATTGTTGTTCAATCAAACCATGCTTCTCTAGGGTCTCATCAAATAAATCTTTATCTTTTTCTGCCTCCCTTTGAGTTGTGATATACTTAACTTCATCAAGGAATTTCTTGGTTTTCAACTGCTTATTCTCCTGCTCAAGGAATTTTATGACAAACTTGGCCCTATCAAGATTAGTCTAAATCTCTCTAATATTGGCATCCTTTCCTTTTGTTATGGCATAAATCTACCTTAGGCTGAGAAAGACAGAAACTAGGGTAACATCAAACCACGCTTAACCTGGTAGCTAGCTCTACCAGATCGGAAGAGGGCTCTCTCCTTGTCGATCTCAGGAAAAATAATCAATGAGGCTTGAGATGACTTGATGTGAAGACTGATTTTAGGCTAGGTATGTGTGCAAAAGAGTTTGATTGATTTTAAAGGTGTTTTGTTGGCTCGAATGGAAAAGCAGATTTTGGGTCTGGGGAATGAGGCTCAGTTTTGCAGAGATCTCAATGGGGCAAGGTAGGCAATTGATTTGACACTTAAATTGAAATAAATGAAGAGATTTATATTGGTGAGGAGTTGAAGAGGGCAAGAAACCTTCAGGGATCCTCTTCAAACAGCTAAAAACATAAATAACTAAACAAACCCTAGGCAGAGCACTGCAATTTCAATGGATTCTACCTTTATCCTTGTTTGTTTTAGTTAAGAAGAAATAAGAGAGAAAATGGCATACATAAAACACCAATAAACTTACATTTACAGAGAGAAACACACTATCAAAGCAAAATTCCACATGAATCCCATAGAGTGCTGCAAACCCTGGTCTATTCCTTTGCCATAATGCAAAGATGAATGTACAATGATGCTCAAAGAATTCCCAAAACTCCAACCATGATAATGACTGAAAAACCACAAGATATAGAAAAAAAATAACTCATCCCCAACCTCTAGAGGTCGAGCTCACAAGTTTAGGAGCTGCTCCAACAAGATCTAAACTGAGAACTAGAAAATAGGCAGTGGAATAGCTTGCCTCTATAAGATAGAAAACTGATTCATTCAGTTGCAAATCACCTTTTGATGGATGAATCTACCTCCATGAGTAAAAATTTAATAAAATTACATCAAGATTCATCAAATTACATCCAACTACATCATGAGTTTAACATTTGGAAGTAAGAAAGTCAAAATGTTAAAAACTAGGAGAAAAACAGAGTTTCTAGGTCAAAAATGAGCAAAAACCCCCCAATGCGCCGTGCCTGATTTCTCTATGCGTCGTGCCAGTTTTCCCTATGCGTCGCAATAGTTTGAATCTGATTTTGGAGGCCTTCCCAGTGTCCAATTTTTATCCAAGTGGGATTTTTGGAAAGGTCTGCCTGTCTACTTTCCAACACAAGTGGAATTTCTAAATTTGGCTTCCATTTGCCCCTCGAAAACTGAGTTCTCCCAACACTGCTTCTTGTGTGTCAAGAAAGGGGAAAAAAGGTCATTTTTAGGGTGTTTTTGACCCTTCTAGAAGCCCAAAACCTGTCAAAATCTCTTGGCCATAGGTAGGCATGCATAATTTTCCATGACAAATCCAAAAATGTAAATTTTGCATCAAAAGGAGTCCCCTATCAAAAGCGCGCGCCAAGTGGCGTGGCACATATAGCTGAAAAGTCTGTTTTTAGGCCAAAAATTCAAAATTTGCAAAGTGTCGTAAATTTTTTGAAATTTGGGCTGAGTATCCTCCATTATGTGCTATGCTGGGCCAAGGAAGTCTCGACCAAGATCTGAAGTCTATCATGCCTTTTCCGACGCTTTGAGGCCTTCTTCAACTTAGCCTTCAAGATCTTGATCCTTGCTTTGCAAACATGGTTTCTCACCCAATAATTATTGGCCATGTGCCTCAACATGTTATTTTCTTTGTTGAATTTCTCCAACAGCTTTTGGTCTCCTCGTTGCATGCAATTCAGTTGTAGAGTCACTATGTTTCCTTCATCTCAGTCATAAGAGGAATCTGTCTCCATGTTTGCCAAATTTTGTGTTGTCTTAGATGAGTATGAAGAGTTTTAGGTGTCTTCGATTTTTTTCTGTCAAGTGTATGAAAATGTGTGAGGGACTATGAAGGGAGAGGGTAAGAATATTGCCAATTGGAACTTGGGGAATTGAAGGGTTTTAGGGACAGTCTCTAGGTTTTTGGGAAATTATATGTGGAGAAGGGGATTAAGGGGAAAATGTATGAGGGGAGTGGGATTAAGGGGATAGGGTATACAACCATTATTTCAATGAATAAAACTAGGGTTTCACCCTAGAAGCTAGGGTTTTAGGGTTTTGGGGATAGGGGAGTAGGATGAGTGGAAATGAGAGAGGGAATGGGAAATGAAACTAGTGAAATGTAGTGAAGGGGATGTGAAAGTGGTAGAGGGGAATAAGACAGCAAAAAATTGCAATTTTGCAAACCCTAGGCAAATTTTCAATGAAACTGTGCAAGGAGCTAGGGTTTTATTTTTCACCTATTGAAACACCATAAACATTGATGGAAACTCATATATTGGAAATATGGAGATGTTAAATTATTTGTGGAATGAATAATTTGAAATTTTGGAGCTTTTGGAGGAAGATTTGAATGGATTTCAAGCTTTTTATCCCAATGCGTTGCGCCATCTCTATGCATCGTGCCAGTTCATTTTTTACACTACAGAGGGTTGCCCAATGCGCTGCGCCATCTCTATGCGCTGTGCCTTTTTGCAGGAGACTTTTGGAGACCTTTCTGGTGTCCAAATTGGGCGTAGGATAGCTCGTTGGAAATATTATTGAGTCTATTTTCCAACCCAACTGGAATTTTTCAATTTTGAGTTCATTTTCCTTGTCAAAAATCAAATCTCCCAAGACTGGTCAAAATGTGCAAAATGAGGCTGCCTCAAGGAAGAGTGCTGTTGCAATAAACTTTTGAAGGCCTTCCTCAACTCCAAATTGAGCTCATGATAGCACATTGGAAATATATTTGTGTATCGTTATCATTTGACTCATCATGCAAGTCATTTGGCCAACCAAGCTAGGAGAAAGCTTGATTTTCCCAAGGTCACTTCAGAGGTGTATCAATTCTCCTGAGGCAACTGTATTTTTGAAATTTCTCTAAAACCATGACACCTGTGTAAAAAGTGAAAGAGGTTTTTCTTAATTTTCATATTTTGGACGAAAAATTTTCTCAGCTTTCCAAAATGCATCTTTTATTGCTCAAAAAAATCATTGAATTAAAACCTATCCTGATGTGTGGAACAGGAGATTTGTCGAAATGAAGCGAAATGAAGGGGATAAGGGGCTTATAAATTCTTAAGAAAATTTTGGGAAGTAGGGAGGGATGTTAGGAAGTAGGGGAAAGTGGAATTTCAAATATTGAGTGAGGGGAAAGGGTCCAAAAGGGAAAAACACAAGCCTAGCCTAGAAAATAGCCAAGTTGTAGCAAGAAACTAGGGTTTGTGCGAAAATGAGGAATTTGGGGGATCTCAGTGATGGGAAGTGTTTAATAAGGTACATTAAGGATAGGGGAAGGTGTATGAACATCAGGATACAAATTTTGCTGATGATTTGACCATCTAAGAGAAATTACCTCTCATTACGACTCTTAGAGAAAACTGACGACTTGACGACACAAATTGACTCTCACTCAACTAAAAACTGACTCGATACTTAAACACAACTGAAAAACTGGAAATGATGCTCAATATGAAGCTTATTCATCAAAACCTACTCTAACTGTTCTATTTCACCGCCAGATCAAGTGAAATGGAACAACCAATGCAACCATGTAAGCATCCTAGCTGCTGTTTGAATTCTCCGCAAGTGCTCGCTTATGAACAACAAGAGAGAGCTACTGAAAGGCAAATCCCATTAAAACTTGTGAACAAATCTGTTGAATACTATGGATTCTCTATCCGCCTCCAAAAACACTGCAGACGGATCTTGAAGTTCATGCACACTGGGACTTAGCTCATCCAATGGATTACTTTTCTTCTCCTGATACCATGAATGCAAACTTTGTTTTGAGCTTTGTTACGAGACTCCTGCTAAAAATGACAAAGAAAATAGCTTCTGAATCAAGTTTATATCAGCACATGTTTCAAGCTCACATGTAGTCAATGGAGAAATACTTTGACTGCAGACATCATCCAAAACTTGAAAATACTGTTGCAACCCATTTTCTATTGTTTCTGATGAGATTACATGATTTCCTACAGACTGCTCATTTGAAGATTTACTATGCCAATTTCCCTTCAAAAACTGAAATGATTCAAAACAGAAAGGTATGGAATCATCTTGCATCATTTGATCGTATGTGCCAGCTTCCAAGTCCTCATCTGCAACTTGACAATCAATGGCATTTGGGGGTTGCAAATCTGGATATGAGAAATCTTGAACAAGGTTTTTATTGCCCTCAAGATGGTCCAAATCAAGACTTGTCAACAGTTGATTTCGGATTGCATGAATGTTGTCTCTGATGAACTGAAATGAATCAAAACAAGGAAAAGATCCTGCACTTACTTCAAAATTTGATGTACTTTCCTCTTCATTTCCATAGCTGATATGCAACGACTGATCACTGTACTCGAACTGCTGAAAGTGGAATTCCTCTTCCCACAAACTAGCCACTGATTTGTCTGCAAGATTAGCTTCTATTTGGAGAACATAATCATCATCATAGTGATCAAACTGAGGCATATCATAACTATAAAACACATCATCAAGAATACATGTCATATTAACAGATCTCTCTTCTCCAAGATGATCTACAAAACAATCATTATCAGATCTATGACGACTAGGATAAGAAAAAAAATGTTTTGGATCAGCAACTTGTTCTTCTTCAATCAGCGAGCCATGGGCTTGAACATTATACTCATTCCTTGTGATGGTCCTTTGCATCATCTCTTCCACTGCACTTACCAAAATGTCAAGCTTTACCTCTAGAGATGTCGATTCCTTCGGATCTATGTTTTTCATCTCTTCTTCCTTCAACTTTGCCCTTCAGATCATCAAATGAGCCTCTACATCTACTGCACTATTCTGCATCTCTTCAAGTGTTGTAAGATTCCTTTCTCTCAGCTGAAACTCCATTTCTGGATCAAAGGCACCCGAGTAGTGCAAGAGAGCGGATCCAAGAGAAGGTCTTATATTAACTGGCATCAAATAATAAACCTGGTTAAATCTGGCAGAAAATTGTTGTAATGTCTCCCCTGGAAGTATTTTTAGCTGGTTATACTCTTCTATAATCAAGAAAGGGTTTTGTCTTACCACCCACCTGTCGAGGAAAACTTTGACGAACTACTGGAAATCTGCGATGCTCGCATCAGGCAAGGTTTTGAACCAACTCTTGAATTCGCCTTGCAAAGAAAGAGAAAAAATCCTAATACTGACATCTTCTTCATCAACTTCAAAAAGGTCAAGAAAAGATTCAAAATTCAGAACATGTCTCTCAGCAGTGATGTTTTCGCGTTCACCATCAAATCTTGGTAGATATAGGTCATGATTTTTAGGGAAAGCATGGGATATAGAAGGTAAAATCAGAGGCTTGTATCAATTTGGAATTTTACAAGGTATAGGGGTATGTACAGAAGGTATAGAATCAGTCTTGGTCTCTTGAGGTTCATCAGTTTGAAGATGGTCATCACAAGATTCGGAAGAAAGGTCTTGATCAAGCTCAAAAACATGCAAATCTTTGGTATTCACAATCTTCAAAGGGAAGGAATCAAATGCAGGCCGAGGATCTTTTCTCAAATACAATATACTTTGCAAAGCCTTCTTGACATTCTTTGGAAAAGAGAAGAAATAATTTATGACAAAGAAAAAAATGTCTTGGACGAAATTCCAACTTGAATACCTGATCTTTCCATATTGTCCTTTCATGTTTCTGCTGGTCAGGTTCATCCTCCAGTGGAGTCCTTGGATCTGATCTCGAAATTGATTTAGAGTCGCCAGGTGAATGATTTCAGCCTTTCGATGTCTGATCATTGTCCAACATCAAAAATCAGATTTTAACTTGATTAGATTGTACTGAGGAAACCAGATGTTCAGTTCATAAACTAGACCGAAGATTGACTGAAGCAGCATTCATCTACTTTCGCTAATGCAAAGCAAGAGCGTTTCGAAGGCTACCTGGATATCTTCAGGCTCCGTCTGTTGTTTATAAGGAAAACAACAAACTTTTCTTCCCTAGTTGAGTCGCCACTATGTTATGACCTAAATCTACCTCAAGCTGAGAAAGGCAGAATCTAGGGTAACATCAAACCACGCTTAACCTGGTAGCTAGCCCTACCAGACCGGGAGAGGGCTCTCTCCTTGTCGATCTCAACAAAAATAATCAATGAGGCTTGATATGACTTGATGTGAAGACTGATTTTAGGCTAGGTATGTGTGCAAAAGAGTTTGATTGATTTTAAGGGTGTTTTGTTGGCTCGAATGGAAAATAAGATTTTGGGTCTAGGGAATGAGGCTCGTTTTTGCAGAGATCTCAATGGGGTAAGGTAGGCAATTGATTTGAAACTTCAATTGAAAGAAATGGAGAGCTTTAAACCAGTGAGGAGTTGAAGAGGGCAAGAAACCTTCAGGGATCCTCTTCAAACAACTGAAAACATAAATAACTAAACAAACCCTAGGCAGAGCACTGCAATTTCAATGGATTCTACCTTTATCCTTGTTTGTTTTAGTTAAGAAGAAATAAGAGAGAAAATGGCATACATAAAACACCAATAAAATTAAATTTATAGAGAGAAACACACTATCAAAGTAAAATGCCACATGAATCCCATAGAGTGCTGCAAACCCTGGTCTATTCCTTTGCCAAAATGCAAAGATGAATGTACAATTATGCTCAAAGCATTCCCAAAAGTCCAACCATGCTCATGACTGAAAAACCACAAGATATAGACAAACAATAAATCATCCCCAGCCTCTAGAGGTCGAGCTCACAAGTTTAGGAGCTGCTCCAACAAGATCTAAACTGAGAACTAGAAAATAGGTAGTGGAATAGCTTTCCTCTATAAGATAGGAAACTTATTCATTCAGTTGCAAATCACCTTTTGATGGATGAATCTACCTCCATGAGTAAAAATTTAAAAAAATTACATCAAGATACATAAAATTACATCCAATTACATCATGATTTTAACATCTGGAAGTAAGAAAGTCAAAATGTCAAAAACTAGGCGAAAAACAGAGTTTCTGGGTCAAAAATGAGCAAAAAACCCCCAATGCGCCGCGCCTGATTTCTTTATGCGTCGCGCCAGTTTTCCCTATGTGTCGCACCAGTTTGCAGCTGATTTTGGAGGCCTTTCCGGTGTCCTAATTTGCTCCAAGTGGAATTTTTGGAAAGGTCTTCCTGTCTACTTTCCAACACAAGTGGAATTTTGGAATTTGGCTTCCATTTGCCCCTCCAAAACTGAGTTCTCCCAACACTGCTTCCTGTGTGTCAAAAAAGGGGCAGAAAGGTCATTTTTAGGGTGTTTTTGACCCTTCTGGAAGCCCAAAACCTGTCAAAATCTCTTGGCCATAGGTAGGCATGCATAATTTTCCATGAAAAATCAAAAAATGTAAAGTTTGCATCAAAAGGAGTCCCCTATCAAAAGCATGCGCCAAGTGGCGCGTCGCATAGAGCTGAAAAGTCTGTTTTTAGGCCAAAAATTCAAAATTTGCAAAAATTGTCCCAAATTTTTTGAAATTTGGGCTGAGTGTCCTCCATTATGTGCTATGCTGGGCCAAGGAAGTCTCGGCCAAGATCTGAAGTCTATCATGCCTTTTCCGATGCTTTGAGGCCTTCTTCAACTTAGCCTTAAAGATCTTGATCCTTGCTTTGCAAACATGGTTTCTCGCCCAATAATGATTGGCCATGTGCCTCAACATGTTCTTTTCTTTTTTGCCTTTCTCCAATAGCTTTTGGTCTCATCGGTGCATGCAATTCGGTTGTAGAGTCACTGTGTTTCCTTCATCTCGTTCATAAGAGGAATCTGTCTCCATGTTTGCCAAAGTTTGTGTCGTCTTAGATGAGTATGAAGAGTTTTAGGTGTCTTCAATTTTTCGCTGTCAAGTGTATGAAAATGTGTGAGGGACTATGAAGGGAGAGGCTAAGGGGAATGTTGGGAATATTGCCAATTGGAACTTGGGGAATTGAAGGATTTTAGGGATAGTCTATAGGTTTTTGGGAAATTATATGTGGAGAAGGGGATTAATGGGAAAATGTATGAGGGGAGTGGGATTAAGGGGATAGGGTATACAACCATTAGTGCAATGAAGAAAACTAGGGTTTCACCCTAGAATCTAGGGTTTTAGGGTTTTGGGGATAAGGGAGTAGGATGAGTGGAAATGAGAGGGGGAATGGGAAATGAAACTAGTGAAATGTAGTGAAGGGGATGTGAAAGTGGTAGAGGGGAATAAGACAACAAAAAATGGCAATTTTGCAAACCCTAGGCAGCTTTTCAATGAAACTGTGCAAGGAGCTATGGTTTTATTTTTCACCTATTGAAACACCATAAACACTGATGGAAACTCATATATTGGCAATATGGAGATGTTAAATTAGTTGTGGAATGAAGAATTTGAAATTTTGGAGCTTTTGGAGGAATATTTGAATGGATTTCAAGCTTTTTAGCCCAATGCGCTGCGCCTTCTCTATGCGCCGCGCCAGTTCATTTTTTACACTGCAGAGGGCTCCCCAATGCGTCGCGCCATCTCTACGTGCCGCGCCTTTTTGCAGGAGACTTTTGGAGATATTCCCGGTGTCCAAATTGGGTGTATGATATCTCGTTGGAAAGCTTGTTGAGTCTAATTTCCAACCCAACTGGAATGTTTCAATTTGGAGTTCATTTGCCCTGTCAAAAATCAAATCTCCCAAGACTGGTCAAAATGTGAAAAATGAGGTTGCCTCAAGGCAAAGTGCTGTTGCACTCAACTTTTGAAGGTCTTCCGCAACTCCAAATTGAGCTCATGATATCTCATCGGAAAGATCTTTGTGTCTAGTTATCATTTGACTCATCACACAAGTCATTTGGCCAACCAAGCTAGGAGAAAGATTGATTTTCCCAAGGTCACTTCAGAGGTGCATCAATTCTCCTGAGGCAACCATATTTTTGACATTTCTCTAAAACCATACACCTATGTAAAGAGTGAAGGATTTTTTCCTTCATTGGCCTAGTTTTGACAAAAACCTCTCTCAGTGTTTCCAAATTCATCTTTTCTTGCTCAGAAACATCATTGAAGTAAAACCTATCCCGATGTGTGGAACAGGGGATTTGTCGAAATGAAGCGAAATGAAGGGAATAAGGGGCTTCTAAATTCTTGAGAAAATTTTGGGAAGTAGGGAGGGATGTTAGGAAGCAGGGGAAAGTGGAATTTCAAATATTGACTGAGGGGAAGGGGTCCAAAAGGGCAAAACACAGGCCTAGCCTAGAAAATAGCCAAGTTGTAGCAAGAAACTAGGGTTTGTGTGAAAATGAGGAATTTGGGGGATCTCAGTGATGGAAAGTGTTTAATAAGGTACATTAAGGATAGGGGAAGGTGTATGAACATCAGGATACAAGTTTTGCTGATGATTTTACCATCCAAGAGAAATTACCTCCAAAACCCTAGGAGAGGGAAACGAACCTTACCTAGGCACAATTGAAGCATGAACAAGGTGTAAAATGACCCATTTGAACCTGAAATGATTATGAAAACCCTCTGAATGACAGTACACTCAGCTGAATGGTGACATGGACTGACATTTGGACAACTTTGAAAGGACTGAAAGAAAACCCTAGACCTAATACTTAGTGACCAAATTTTGCTTGAAGACTCACTGAAATGACAAAATTTGACCTTGACACCTTAAAATCACCTTGTAAGAGCATGTTTGATCACTGGAGGAAGGCTGCAAAGACTGAAACTAACACCTTTGATAGCTATTTTGATGTTTTCATCATCATCCTCCTCACCTAGGTCAACAAGCTCATGTCTAACCTCTGGCTGAATTTCTATCTCAATCACCTTTTATTTTTCTTTGTCCACATGCTTTGTTGATGTAGAAGGCATGGCCCCTTCCACTATGTGTGGAGAAATAACATGCTTGTGACCTATCTGGTAGGTTTTTGGAAATAGCTCAACCTCAACCACATTAGCCCTCTTAGGCTCACTGACCTCAATCCTACTAGGTGATCCACTGTCATGATGAAATGGAGATGAAGAAGGTGAAATGGGTGAAGCAGTCTGATCTGATGATGACGAATGTGCTATGGGCTGAGATGGAGGGATGGAAGTGGATGGCTAAGATGATGAAGGCACATTTTCCGTATGTTGAGTAGATGGCTCCCTGAATATATCATTGGCTATGAAGGTACTTCATGCAATGTTTAGTTCATTGAGATGATAGAGGACTATGATTTTGATAAGTGAATGATGGAAGATACTTCTCATTTGAAGTTCATACTCCCTTTTCTGGAAAATAAATTCCATCTTATCAATGCTTTAGAAAAGGTAGTAGGTTATGTTGAGCATCTTTACCCTAGTGAAATGTATTGAGAGCAGGATGTGATAGGTATAAAGTCTTGAAAATATACCTTTGCATGAAAAGTATTTCATGATTATCTTGATCATTGGTGTATATATATCCAGGAGGTAGGAAAAAGGAAAGAACCTCTTTTTCTCATTCTTATATCTTGGTTTCATGAAAGGCTCATAGTAGTGTTCCTCCAATTCACTCTACTTGAACCATTTCTCCCCAAAATTTGGGATCCCAGTGGCAGCTGAAATGATGGCAGTTGACACAATAAAGGTGACACCAGTTAGAGTAACTTAGTTGTCATGGAGGTTGGATGTGAAAAACCTGGTCAACATGGCATGGTGTTGGACCCTCTGAATTTTCTCACAGAACTCAAAACACCCAACATGTTTGAAACATGTCACTGCCATAGGAGATGCCAAAAGTTCTCTAATACTTGTTGTCTCAAGTTTGGGTATTCTTCCCCCTTTATGTGGCCTTCTAGCCTCTATTTCTTCTCCCTCACTGTATGGTCTATTCTCTCCTTCTGCTATGATGTTTTAAAGTCAAAACCCTAGGGAAGTGTGATGATGGTGGAAAGTGGTCTTAGGAATGAGGAATGGGAAATGGAAATTGAGGGAGATGGTGCTAGGGATTATGAAATGGGAAAGGCAATAGGGAGTAGTGATATGGTGGAATTTAGGATGGGGAAATTATTTATAGGTTTGGGGTTAGTAGCCTAGGTAGTTGTAGCACCTAGGGCTTAGGGTATTGGGAAAAAGGGTTAGGGAAAGGGAATTTGTAATGCATGGGTTTAGGAATCAGTATTATGCAATGTAGGAAGGGTATGAAGGTGTAGGGAGATGAAATTTGGGGAATTAAGAGTACAATGGGATATTCTAGGGTTTTTAATTATTTAAACACCAAATTCTAAAACAAATTTCACAACACCCAACAAATGAACTTAATGGAGAGGATAATTGATGGAATTAGCTTTCACTCAGTTGTTGGAGGTCAATGAAAATGTCGTTGAAGCTTAGGAAGCAATTTTTTTTTTTTTTGCAATTTGAATGAGTTTTAGGATTTTCTGATCAAGTGTGCCCTCACAGAAGGAAGTGCACCCTCGCAGAAGGAAGTGCACCCTCACTGAAGGAAGTGCACCCTCTACTCTATTTTTTGCAAATTTACACCTAGAAATTCGAAATTTTGCCCTCTTGGAGTGTGCTCAATAATGGTAGGAGACAAATGAGTTTGAATTTTATGTCAAGAAGGCTTTAACACTTGAATGAAATTGATCTTTTGATTTAAAACCCACTTTTATAATGTTTCATTTCACCTTTGAAAACTTTGTCGAATACCTTTTTCTCTTTAATTTTCTTCTTTGTAGGTTGATGTGCTAGAGGTTGGCACTCTTTACATTTTGACTTTTCGGATCTTCAGTTTGGCATATGAGTTTTATTTGGTAGCTTGGGACAATTCTTATTACATATAATGAGCATAAAATTACATAAAAAAATAAAAATAAATTACATCTATGTTTTGAATAAAATTACACTTTGGTATGGAAATCATACTTTGAAACCATAATTACAATCTTCAAAAATCATATTTACTTGTTGAAAAATATTCTTCAAATGATAAATAAATATTATTCAATTACTCTCACACTTTTTCTGACCTTATTCAGATGAAATGGAGTATTATTGAACCTCGTAAATGAAACCTACTGACCTAAATGGACCTTGAATGACCAGACTCCATGTTGAATTTGAATGGCATAATGACATAATGAAATGAGATTTCAAGACTGATTTATGCTCAGCAAGACATGAAGGTGAGCCAACAAATGTGAATTTTTGAGGGAGAGTGAGGTTTTATGACTAGGGCTACCATCAGTGAGTGAATTTTTTGCATGACCTAGTGGAATGATAAAAAAAATTCTGAGTGGGACCCCTAAAATGAATATGAAAAGAGCGATTTTGATCACTGATGGAAGAATGAAAATTATGACACTAACAGGAGGCATACCCATTCTCATCACATACATGTAAAATGATCGAAAGACATGTCCACTGATGAAAAAAGGTAGACCAATGACTAGATGATTGTATGTATGATCATAGCCATCATACTTTTTAATCTTGTATTAATCCTGAAACCACAACCCGGATGGATGGAACTAGATCTAGGTTCTTCTATCTCATTCACATGATTGTCCAATGTATGAGTCTTAGCATGTGAATCAATGAGATGGAGTCGAAGATAGTAGACACCATCTGATTATCGACCAATGATGTAAATTGTTAATAGATGCAAAAGAAACCACCAATGATGTTAATGGCTCTCAAGATAATATGGTAAAATCCGTATGGTGTGAATGAATGAGTTGAAGTTGAACACCACACAAAATATTTTGGTTGAAGGCCATTGATGTAAAACTATCGTCGAGAGTGAGGAGACTTGTCATTGATGTATGCAACCACCAAGGTATCGAAAGGATGTTTCTAAGTCAAATTCTTGGATAATGAGTTGATGTCGATAGGAAGCAATCTGTCATAGGAGGGCCTTGATGTATTCCCCATCAACGACATGAAACATGTCTCATGATTTGAGACAAAATGTTGTTGATACAGAAATAGATTAAGAGTGGTAGACATGGAATGATGGCTTAAGAGTATTATAGTAGATATCGATTGAATGACTTCTCTTGAACATATCAATGACACTAAATGGAGTTGGAAACATTGACCCAAAACCGAAAATTGAGGCTTTGAAATGGTGAGCTAAACCAAAAGACAAGTATATTTCCAAATCCACAGCCATGAAGATGAAGTGGAGGAGTGTCATGTTGAAGAGTGACTCACTGGCATTAAAAAGTGGAGTACCATGTTTTCCCCATTTCCCTAAACATTGTTTGTTAGTACCTCTTTATTTTTTAATAGGATTGAGGAGGATAACATATGCTTTATCTGCAAGTTCATACTTCAGATGAATCCCTCCGAGTATGTTTAACGAACCCTGAGAAGGAGGGGTTCGATCTCATCATTTTTGACACATCCATCATTGTTTGATGTTTTAACGAGTCTAGCGAGGGTAAAACTCGACATATTTTCATGTTTAAAAGGTTACTTTTTGTAGATAGTGCCTTGAGTCCGAAAAGGCAGAAAAAGACACCCAAGAGAACGTCTTATCCATGCTTGACTAAGGTATTCCTTTTTCATAAATATTCTATCTTAGCCTGGAAAAGGGTTAAACTTATACTAAATAGACACCTTTTCATTTATTTTAATTAGCTTGAAAAGATAAGTTCTTGATAATATTTTCATATTTTTGGAGCCTGAAAAGAGCTGAAAGGAGACTCTAGGGGTTTCATGTTTTGTGAGTTTATAGAGCCCAAAAAAATGATAAAAGTATGCTCTTCAGTCAAATTGATCTTTTCAAAACACGACAAAATCCATCAAAATTATTGTCGACCTGCTCAGAACATCAATAAAGGATTAAAAATACATGTCTCATAATACAACTGAATCGTAACTAGGTTAAAACATTAAATATGAATAAAATAATGGAAAGAATGACCATAAGTAATTAAAATGACAATTCATTTTTACCATTTCACATTTACTTTATGTTGTTAGAGCTCTGAGTACTTTTTTCCCTCTATATTCTGTAAGTGATTATGATAAATCTTGTGGAAAATTTCTAACATCGTCACTGCTAGGTAGGAGATAAAACCTTTCTCTTTCATTTCATGGTGGCATTTTGTGATTTCATGCACATATTTTGAGTTTTTTAGGGCTCTAGGTACAAATAATTCGCGTTGGGACCAACACACCCTCCTAAAGTCGAAAGGAATGTTGATTATGGTTGAAATACACTGGAGGTAGGGTTGTAACGCACTGTATCCCCTTGAGGGGGTGCATTGGGCATAGTTCTCAAGTTTGTTATGCTAGTTCCCTTAAAAATTTGTCAATTTTTTTGCATGGAATGAATCCTAATGAGTCTCCTTTTTATGTTTTGAGACTTCATTAGAAAAAAATGGTCGTAATATGGATGGAAAGTGAACATGTAGAATAGGATATGAATGCAACAAATGACCCTTCTATCATCCAAGTACTAAAAAAACCATGGTTCACTGAAATTCTTCTGGCTTCCTGGTATGAGGCAACAAATGGAGCTGCTAGAATATATTGTACATTCATGGGATGTTCAAGCCTAGGGATTCATACTAGGAGAACATCTTCTCAATATAAAGGTAGAGGACACATATTTTTTGACTGGTTTATCTATGAGAGTTTCCCCTGTCTTTTTTCTAGGTGGGAGAAGGGGTGGAGATACAGTCAAGGACTATATCATCACTCATTGAAAACCTCGAGCCCAACCAACTAAGGATGGGAAAATCAAAATAAAAGATGTGATTTGATGGCCTTTAAAAATGATCTTATTCATTATTTCTAGATTGTCTGGCATCTCTACACTTCACAAGGCCAAGAGGTCATATGTGCAATATGCCCTAGAATGTATAAAGAAAACAATTTTCATCCAGAGTGAGGGAGCATTGGTCAACATAAAAGAAAAGATGACTAAAGTAAGAGATGGACGATTAATTTTTTTGGCTATGGTTCGATCTTGATGTCTTTTGATTTGGAGAATATTCCATTGCTACAACTTCAACATATCACACTCGAGCCCATTGATTTTAGAATTCCATGGATGAGGAGGTGGACAGATCTCATGTCTCGACATGTAGGTCCATCGATAGTCAGTTTCACACCAGCCTTCCTCATATGGTTACGCAGGAAGCTCATTATGATAGATGAGTATCCATGCACAGGGATGGAATTTTGTAGAGACCCCAAGCTCATGCTTCATGAGGGCATGCAATGGGGTGCTATGGGTAAGATATTTCAAACATTTTTTATTTTAAGTTTTACAATTTTTTTTTGTTTTTTGATGTATCTGCGACTAAAATATTGATTTTTTCATGTAGATATTGGGCTTATTCGACCTATGGGTGCTTCATATCTCCAACATGTGGGAGACCCATAGCAGGTAGTAGGACCAATATAGGTTGCTGCAACAGGAAAATATGTACTACATGATCTCAATGTAGATGGGACCCTAGCATAGGTGGAGCACCACATGGAGGGGTTGACACATGTCATAGATGAGACCATGGTCGACCAACTTCCTATGCAACTTCAACAACACACTATTGGAGTGCCAATTCATATCGGCCGACTACTGTGCCAGATAGCTCATGCAATGACATGTTAACATGAGAACTATGATTAGTTAGTAGGAGGCTTATAGCCATATTTGCATGTGGTTTTTGATATGATAGGTCATGTGGCCATATGTGTCTCGAGCACACATTTTGTAAAACAAAACTTTTATATATAAAAATATCTTCAGTGCTTCTTATGTTTTTATTATCGCTTTCAATGGATGTGATTTTTATAAAATTTATTTACATATGTCACAAATGTATATCTAAAATATGATTAGCTAGTGCATATGTTAGTGTGTTTAGATTTCTATAAATATGTTGATATTGGATGAAATAAAAGTGTTTTTCTAGAAGGAGAACCCTTAAGAACATGCAAAGTATAGTTGGACTTATAACCGAATATATGTTAGCAAATTGTAGTACTACAAGTTTTGAGTCAAGTCTAATGACTAAACAACGGATACCATGTGAAATAACATCAGAAAATAGCTCAACCACTGTGTTATACTCAATGATATTATTCATAGAGCAACCAATACAAATCTCTTGTAGACTCACTAGCTCAGGAATCCTTGGAGCAAAGATATCCCATGTTGTTGAAGATAGGTTGTGAGTACCACGGCTAGCTCCATCAACATAACCAACACATGGTTTAGAGGATGTCAACATCTGAAAATCAAATGGAAACAAGATCAATAGAAACCATAGGAAACTATGAAGAGCCACACTATAAACACATTCAACACACCTATATATAGTATGTACATAGTGTACTATGCAAAGAATCAATACTACTATTTTTTAAGGTACAACACATTTCTATGCTACGTCATTGGACTTCATCAAAATTGACTAGCTCAGAGGCCCCTTTAGCAAGAACACGTTTAACAATATATGGACCTAGCCACATGGGTTGGAACTTTCCTGGTCCTAATTTTTCAGACTCTTGGTCATATAGAAGGACGAGATCTCCTTTCTAGAAGACATGAAGCTTGACACTTTTTCCATATTGCGCCTTTACACATTTTTTAAAGGCTTAATTATCCATGGAAGAATATTTCCAAGTCTCATGTAAGCACGTAAGGTGTAAGAGACGTTCCTCAGTTCTACAGAAGTAGCAGGAAGAAGTTCTACAACAAGTTCCAGTGACAAAATCTCACATTCAATCATAAGGATTGCTTCCAAATTGTAAACCAATTGGAATGATGTAAATCTAGTAGCAGTCCTAATGGAGGCTTGGTATGCCCACAAGGTAGCATAAAGAATCAAATACTAATCTAATTGATCGACCCCTATCATATGTTGTAGCATAATTTTGAGAAATTTATTAATAGCTTCAACTTGCCTGTTAGCTTGAGGGTATTAGGGAGTGGAAATTTCATGAGAGAGTCCTAGCTTGGCAGTGATTTAAAACATCATGTGATTGTAAAAGTGGTTCCCATGGTCCGTAACTATGGCTTTCAGAACACCAAACCATGCGATGACATGATTAAAGAAAAAATATGCATTTGTTTCACCAGTATTGTTAAATGTAGGCATTTCCTCCGCCCATTTAGTAAAGTAATCTACTGCTACAATGATATAGCCAATTCCCCCAGCCGAGTGAGGGTTACATGTCATGAAACTGATACCCCATTTCACAAAATTACTTACGGTGATAACATCATGCAAAGGAGCAGGTGGAGCACGAGTCTTTCAGTAATAGATATGGCATGCGTGACACTTTTGGAAAACAAGAATCCAATCGTGAAATATCATGGGAAAAAAGTAACCAACATGCATGATCTTCTTTCTAGTGGCATAATGAGACAAATGACTACCACATGCCCCCGAGTGGAATTTTTTGAGGACTTTCTCGGCCTCCTCATGGGTGAGACACCTTCGGAAAACCATATCGATACCACAATGATAAAAGGTGTCGCTGATGATGATGTAATTCTTGGCTTGGTATAAAATACGTCGTCGTTCGATGCAAGAGGTATCAAACCAAAAAGTATGGGTCTAGAGATATATAAAAAGGTCTCCATACCATGGGTTATATGACGAGATCAGAAACAATGACTTTTTTGTAATGGAATTTTCAGATGTTGATTCAGAATTAGTAGTGGGAAGGTCACAGATAAGCTCAGAAAAAAATAAGGATTTATTGGAATTGGATTTGATAAATTACAAATCAAACTCCTATAGGATGATGATCCCTTTGGATTATTCCCCCCCCCAAAAAATTTACGTGACAAAATATATGTCATAACATTGCAATTTGAAACAACCATAGTTTTCATGAGTAGTATATAATGGCATAATATTTAAATGGCTTGAATGACTACCAAGGCTAAATTTTCTACATGGGTGCACTTGATTTCGGTATCAATAAGATTCTGAATCAAATAATATAACGGATGTTAAGTCCCTAAATCATCTTCCTAGACCAATACCATTGCAATGATAATAACTGCAACAATGAGATACAAGAAATAATCATGCTAGTAATCAGGGGGATATAATAGAGATGCCCGAACCAATAAATATTTCAAGGAATTGAACGTCTATTGAGAAGCGTTGTCCCAATGGAAGGGAACCTCCTTCTTAAGCAGGCGAGTGAATCCTTAGGTCATCTCAGCGTAATTAGGGACAAACCTTCATATAAATTTAGCCTTCCCTTGGAGTTGCTAAAGCACAAGGAGGGAAGAAGGAGCAGGAAAATCGATGATCACCAAAAATTTCAAGCGATTGATAAAGATTCCTTGTTTTGAAATAACAAATCCAAGAAGTCGAACAAAACTAACATAGAACACACATTTGTGAGGATTAAGTTGAATATTATAATTTCTACATCATAAAAATATGGCCCTAAAATGCATCAAGTGATCAACTCAATGTTTAGAGTGAGGAGGTAGATCATCCAAATAAGGTTTCACGATATGTTATATATCATGGAAGGTGTAATTCATTGCCCTCTGAAATGTAGCTCCAACATTCTTCAAGACCAAAGGGAGTTTCCGATATGAAAATGTACCCCAAGGGAAAAACATGGATTGTTTTGTGTTTCTTCATGACACAAACAATATTTTACACCCAATCATTCAAAGGAATTGGGTAGACGAAACCAACACGTAGAAGTTTCTCAACTTCAACTTTAATTGTGGTAGCCTTCTTGGGATGGACTAGATGGAGGCACTACTGGTTTAACATCAAGATAAGTTTTAATTTCATGCACCACTATATTTACATTGTGTTAGGGTCCTGTAATTTACAGAATCTCAAGGTGACTGATTATTTCTAGTCAGATCTTTCATATTGAAAATAATATTTCATCCTGCAAATTATTTCCAAGAAGAGGCCAAGTATGAAATATTAGGGATATTTTCCCCTTGAAATATTTGGGTCAGATCAGTCTATAGGTGTTTCCATCAGAAATTCCTTGGAAGCAGCTTTCCAACAATATATCTTGCACCCAAATCCAATTCCTGGATCACAAGATAGAGAAGGATGAAAGGTGCTCCTGTAAACAATAAAACTGAGAAATTTACGTAATTATGAAATTATTTATTTAGAATTATTAAAATTAATTCAAAAATAAATAATAAATAATTTCATACTCTAAAAACATTAGAATAGTTTCATGGCCCACCCTGCACTCATGCATTAACATGCCCCCTATGTCATAACCCTCGATATGCGTGCAAAATAAATTAGTGGAGGTAAATATGATTCATTCAGACCCCCCACCCCCTTCGACATTTAACTCAAGGGGGTCCGAAAATGTTTCACTTTGTACCATATTTTACCGTTGTCAACCTCACATAAATTTAGCACCCCCCTCTCACAATACCTCTTACTACCTTACCCCCCTCTGAAAACAATTAACTTTGTCATTTGAATTTTATAAATGTTATGTGGATGGGAATAGAACAGATACAGGCGAAACAAATTTACCATGTAGGAAAATGTAAAAGGGAGGCTATGCAATTATATAGTTATGAAATTAATGTATAGGACAACAAAAATGATATTTTGGTAAAAATAATTTATAGGTGTATGTAAATTTGGAATTACATTTACAGAGGTAAAAAGGGAAACATGAGATGGTTTTGCAAACAAAACATGGTTTTTCTAAATCTATAGGGCATGTAAATGTGGAATTAGGTAAAAAGAGAAACTAGACATGGTTTTGCAAACAACACATGGTTTTTCTAAATCCATAGGTACATGTAAATTTGGAATTACATTTAGAGAGGTAAAAGGATAAACAGGGCATGGTTTTGCAAACATCATATGGTTTTTCAAAATCCATAAGGAAAGAAAAGCCACACTTGGATGGGAAAAATATATTTTTCAAATGAATATATTGAGAAAATTAATCATGAAATTCATTTCATGATTTAATTAAAATGTATTTCTCAAATAGTTGTGAAAAATAAAGCATGATGAAAAACAACAAAACAGATTTCAAGGAGCCAAATCAGTCGTTAAAGGATTTCAACACATTCAACATTAAGTCAATTCATGGCAGAAAAACAGGGATAAAGATAAGCTATAGCACCAGATCAGCCAAAGTATCCAGCTTTGCACTAGATTTAATTATCCAGCAATGGAAATCTGAAAAGTAGATCCAGATGTTAGATGCATTTATCGTTGCCTCTTCTTGACCACATTAGCCAAATTTGGCTCAATTTATAATTCATGAAGGGTTGCTGAAGTAAATAAAACAAGCGGTGATTTTCAGATTCATCTTATCATGGCCATTGCATGGTTCTACTTGTATAATTTTTCTTAGCTGTAATTAATAACAGATTTCTGATGTAGATAGGGCAACTAGTGTAGTTTTTAGTTAAATATTGCATGTATTGGCAGTTTCAGGGAGTTGGTTGGACATTGTTGAACCCTACATTGTAAGAATTTTTGTATTGGAGCGTTGTAATTTTTGGAAGCTAGAGCATCAATAGTAAGAAACCATTTGCAGGATACTTGAGTTGTGTTTGTCTGGTGATGTGATTCTCTTCTCTATGTTGAATGTTTCCATTGTTTTTCCTTACTACGTATCATTTTAAGCTGATTGTAAAACATAAATTTTAGATTAAGATTTTCTGTTGGAGCACCTTAATTTTGTCCGTGATTAAAATCTGAATGTTTTCTTCATGAAGTCTGGTTAAGAAATTCTTAATTTCTTTTTAACCACTACCGCAAATTCACTACTTATTTCAACTCACAATTCCTACTGCTTTAAGATCCAACATACACAGTTAGCTTGCCCTGTGATGATTTTGAACTTTTGATGCAAAAAAACCAGCCCTTGTTTGACTCCATAGCCCAATGGATTAATTTCTGCAGACCTGCTCATCCAACCAACAAAATAAATCAAAACAACCAATACCACCGTCACTATAACTAGCCTAACATCAACATTCATAATATTAAAGAAAAATTAAATCAGAAATAGAGAGAGCCCTCTCTAAGTTTAGGAAAGCAAGGTCCTGGATTTCAAAGTAGTTTGACATTAGGGGAATTTTGAGGTCTAAAATGGGCCTCCTAAGGAAATTATAAAATAATACTGGAAATAATAAAATGATATTAGATTAAATCCTCAAATTTTAAAGGGAAAAATGTAAAAACTCTTTTTTCAACTCGTATTTCCAACTTATCTCCCTATGGGTTTACTCAAATTTCGAGGGGAAACACTCGTTGGATGCATAATTTAATTTCTCATCCAAGGAGTACCCATGTTGCATACTTTCGATAGGCTCTGCTACATAAAAAATGAGAAATACATGAAAATATGTGATTGAAATCACGTTTTTCATGTATTTCTTATTTTTGGTGTAGCAGGGTCAATCAAAAGCATGCAACATGGGTACTCCTTGGATGAGGAATGAAATTTTGCATCCAACGAGTACTCCTGCTTGAAATTTGAGTAAAAAATTAGGGAGATAAGTTGAAAATACGAGTTGAAAAAGTAGTTTTATTATTTTTTATTATTTTTACTTTTTTACTCCAAAAATGGTAAATCAACCCCCATGGTTGACATTATCATCTTGAATCCTATTGGTTCTTATAAAGTTTATTTTTTTTGTACATTTTTCTTAGGAGGCCCATTTTAGACCTCAAATTCCCCTAATGTGTTGTCCTCTATCATTTATTCTTTCAAATATTATAAATTATAGGTCCACAACACGTTGATACCTGGAATTTCCTCATAAGACGAGGCAAATACATCTCAAAACTCTTGGAATAGGGCTTTATAGGTCTTAATCTCATTCGGAGAGAAAGACTCATCGATGTGTAGATTCTCGACAATACCTGATGTAACTGAGATATTGAGAGGTATAGTTTCTTCAATATTCGATAGGTTCATTTTAGAATCGATTTCGTGAATGGATACATAATTTGCAGAAAGCTCAACGATATTGGGTTGATATAGGTCGCTATGATTATCCTCAATGACACTTGGTAAGGAGGAATGATGATGATGATCATCCCACAACACATCATCTACCATCATGATTTCCATGATGCTCTCATCGGTAAGGAATGTGAGAGAGAAAAAATTAGAAGATGTTCCCTAATCCAATGAATTATCAAACCAATTAATCGAAGAGGAAAGATCAGAATGAGTGACACAAGTTGAATAAATGGCTTTTTAATCAAGCTTGATAGGGTTAAGTGGCATTCAGTCGCTAAAACTATTGATTTTGGTTTCATCTGGTACAATCCAAGGATCAGTTGGAATGGGAGAAGATGATATCATATTGATATAGGAAACAAAAGGAGAGCTATCAGGAAGTGAAGGAGGAGGAGGAGGAAAGGTTCCCATGAGAGAGGAATCCTTAAGGATTCCAACCCCGGCATATTGGTAAGGGTGTAGAGTTTCCCTTACAAGAGGGGCACTTCCTGTAACTTGAGAACTAGAGCAGAAGAAGGTGATTTTATTGATGGCTATGGTACTGCCTTTATGGGGAAAGGAGATAATTCAGAAATAAGTTGAAACACCACTATCCATGGTGTAAACTAGATCAAAATATTATACCAAACTGCATCAGGCGACGGGGAAAGAGATCACAGATGGTCCTCCTCCCCCAACTATTTCTGGCCCTCTTCATATTGAAAGGCATAGTTTTGAGTCCATTGTATGACCACCCTCCAAAGGTGTACTTCGTAAGTCCTCCTATAACCTGAACACCCGTGTTGCTCAACATTACAATATTGTTTAGGATTTGGCTCAGGCGCCATCCACTAGGTCTATGATGGAAGTACTTCAGATTTTTCCTTCACAATGGAAGGCTTTGCTATCCGCTATCGGAGGGGTTGACCTTGCCGATTCGAGCCTTATCACTTTTGATCTAGAAAATTTCATACTGCATCTCCCTCACCAACTTTCTTTGATTATTCAAGTTGGGATCAATGGTAAGAGTATCCATCGAGAAATCGTGGATGAAGGTGTGTCTATTTGCATCATGTCTATTGCATGTTGGAAATCCATTGGCTCTCTGGCCCTTAACCAGTCTCCAAACACTTTAGAAGCCTTCGACGGAAGGGAATCGCGCCCTCTTGGTGTTCTCACCAGCTTACCTATAATGTTGGAAGGAAAAATGGTTAATGTCGAAGTTGAAGTCATTAACGCCAAACTCAACTATAATATCCTCCTCGGTCACAGTTGGACTCACACCATGCTATGCGTACCGTCCACTCTCTTTCGTGTTCTTCGTTTTCCACACGAAGGAAAGATCATCACTGTCGATCAGTTATCCTTTTTCACTTTTAATTCTTCTAAGAGAAATGTTTCGTACGTAGACCAGATTCCTACACCATATGAAAGTGTCGGGTCAGGACTTTTCAAAGATCCCGCCCTTATGGGTCTCTTTTCTCTTCCTCCACCCAACACTGCTCAGGTCAATATGATCTCCATGTCTTCTGAACTGTGGGTCATCTCTTCGCCTTATCAGGTTGATTCGTTTGGTGATGAGATGCCATTAAGTCTGATAGAAATTGATTGTTGTGAAGTTATCTTAGCTTCGGATTCTCCTTCCGATCATACTTCTTCAAGTATGTTTCTCGACACGTATTCTCAATCCCCTTGGCTCGATGCTTCAAATTATCCCGATCCCTTGAATGAGATTTTTCCAACTGATGAAGCCATGTGGAAACCATGTCTCTGGAGGATCCTCCTTGGGATGATATTCATCATCGCTCCTTATTTTTACCTAGCCTTGGGGCAATGTCTACTTTTCTTGAGAATTTTGCTTCCCAAGCTCCTTCCCATCCACTTCAAACGCCTTTCTTGACAATGAAGTTTTTGCGGAAGGAAACATGGGTAATATCACTTAGAAGATGCCTATTGACATCTCCGTTAAACCAGGGGTTGTTGATAACATTCACATTGGGGTGACTTGTTCTCCTGATGAGATCGAGCTCTATACTAGTCTCTTTTGGGAATTTCGAGACGTTTTCGCTTGATCCTACAAGGAAATGCCCAACATTGATCCAAGTATAGTCATGCATGTGATACCTACCTACCCTGATGTGAAACCTCTTCTCCAATGCCTTCATCCCATGCACCCTAGAAAGGCAGATGCTATAAAGGGAGAAGTTGAAAAACTTCTCAAAGTAGGCTTCATTTATCCAATCCCATTGACAAATTGGGTCTCTAACATTGTCCCTATGGATAAAAAGCAGGGCACTATTCAAGTTTGTGTGGATTACCACGATATCAATCATGCTTTTCCCAAGGATAGCTATCCCACTCCCTTCATCGACCAGATCATTGACTAATGCGCTAGGAGTGAGATTTTTTCTCTTATGGATGGGTTCTCCAGTTACAACCAGATCAATATACTACCGACTAATCAACATAAAACCACCTTCATTTTTCCATGGGGCACCTTCGCATACAAGAAGCTCCCTTTTGGCCTTAAGAATGATGGTGCCACATTCCAATGAGAAATGTCATATTCTTTTCATGATATTAAGCACATTGTTCAACCTTACCTGGATGACCTTCTGGCTCATTCCGCTAAGCGTTGGGACCACCCAGAACACCTCCGTCAATTTTTTCTTCGCTGTAGATGCTATAACATTCGGATTAACCCATGCAAATGTGTATTTTGTGTCAATTCTGGCAGAATCCTTGGGTTTTTCATTTCCAAAGATGGAATTCGTCTCTCTCCTCTTAAGGTCGAAGCTATCATCAATCTCCCCTTTCCTTCCTCGTTACTCCAATTGCAGAGTTTGCAAGGGAAAGCTAATTTCCTGCATCGTTTTATACCGAACTATGTTGAAGTAGCCAAAGGTTTTACGTGATTTCTTAAGCAAGGCGTCTTGTTCATATGGGATGAGATTGCCCAAAAATATTTCAATGCACCGAAGACTTTTCTTGTCAATGCTCCTCTTTTGCATCCCCCAAATTATCATCATGATTATTCACTTTATTTGACTGCCGCTTTTAGCACGATTGCCATGGTTCTGGTACAGGAAGATGACAATGGTGATGAACATGTCATTTATTATCTTAACCGCAATATTCTTGACACTGAAACATGTTATGCTCATGTCAAAATATTATTTTTGGCAGTTGTTCAATCCGTCCAACGTTTCTGCCATTATATTCTACTTTGCACTACAACCTTGATTTCTGATTGCAACCCCATGAAATATATTTTAACTCGACGATTACTGGGGGTAAGGTACTCTAAGTGGATAGTTATCCTCCAGGAGTTCAATTTGGAGTTCACGACCTCCAAATCGAAGAATTCATTGGTTTTTGCTAAGTGGATCTGCTCTTTACCCTCTGCCTATGCTCCCTCTAGTTCAGAGGAAACAACACTCTTTTTATGATTAGCACCCTCGATCCATGGTACGGTGATATCATCGTTTATCACCAGACTTCTACCTTCCAGTATGAGTTGATGAAAGATTCTCGTCGACATATCTGTCATCATTCACAACCCTATCACATAGTCGGAGATACTTTATACTGTGTCGGAGCTGATTCAATTCTTCGTCGGTGTCTGACCCTCGAGGAAGTTGAAAAAGTCCTTAATGACTGCCATTCTGCTGCATGTGGCAGTCACATGTCTGGGTATGCTACTGCTCAAAAAATCCTTTGTGCTGGGTATTTCTAGCCTACCATTCTTAAATATTGTATCCTCACTGTTTGTAAATGTCATGAGTGCCAGATCTACCAGCGCAAGATGCACACCCCACCTACTCACCTCCATCCCATCATTACCATTGGTCCTTTTGCGAAGTGGGGTATCGATTTTATGACGTGTAACCCTCGCTCGGTCAGGGGGCATGGTTATATTATTGTAGCCGTGGACTACTTCACTAAATGGGCCAAAGAAATTCCTACACTCACAGCTGACGGTAAGATGACTGCCCAATTTCTTTTCAATCATGTGATTACCAGGTTTGGAGTCCCTCAAGCCATTATCACTGATCATGGCTCCCATTTTCACCATTATATGATGGCTGAGTTGACTACTAAGTTGGGTTTGCATCACGACAGCTCAACACCGTACTACCCTCAGGCCAATGGGTAGGTTGAAGCCATGAACAAAGTTTTAGTCACCATGGTTCAAAATGCTATTGGGATGCACAATTCCAATTAGCATTTCTCTCTGGGATTATCAAACCTCGGTGAAGGATGCAAACAGATCCACACCATTTCAACTTGTTTATGGTCTGGAAGCTATCCTTTCGATTGAATGTGAAATTCCTTCACTCAATATAGCTGTCCAATTACTACCGAATACATCGCCAGAGGAAGAACGTCTTCTATATTTGAAGAGGCTCGATGAAACTCACCACTTTGCTGCTCTAGTCATAGAAGCACAAAAAAAGAGGGTCAAAGCTCACTTTGATTAGACGGTTTCCCCTCGCACCTTCGTAGAAGGATACTTAGTCCTCTTATATGACCAAGCCCATGATAAGCTAAGGGAAAGTAAATTTGAACCCATGTGGCATGGGCCCTATATCGTCAAACGTGTTTTACAAAACGGGGCCTATGAGCTTATTGATTATGAAGGCTATACCTTGGATCAAACCTGAAATGGAATGTATCTCAAAAAATATTATGCATGAGTTTCTCGTGCATTTCTTTTTGTACATAAGCGTATTTCTCATTTTTGTAAATTTTTGGCTTGGTGTTCTTTGTGAGCAATTTTTTCTTGCTTATTATGTATTTGCTTACTGTGTATATTTCTATCACTCCTTATGTCGATTTCACTAACGGTTCTTGCCACAGTACCCAGAACCTATCTTCCACGGCTTGGGTAATCTATGATCCTAACGGTGAGTTAGTAGACCTTCAAGGCATTTGTCTAGGACGTGCAACCAAAAATGTCTCTGAATACAATGCAGTTATCGAACTTCTAACTGAAGCTATTGCCCCTGACATTCATGAATTAATTGTAAACCTAGACTCTCATCTTGTTGTCCTTCAGCTCAATGGACATTATTCTGTCATAAACCCTCACATATTAAGGATGTATTTACGTGTTCGTTTGTTAGAAAGTAATTTTGATTATATCACATATCAACATATTCCTATAAGAATGAATATGTTAACTGATGAAGTAGCTAATATTGTATTAGATAGACATTTGCGAAATTTGTAAAAGCAATAATCATCACATAGTAAGATTTAGATAGGAAAATAAGCATATATATATATATATATATATATATATATCAATTGTTGGCATCCACATGTATATCATAGTTCAAAAAATATATGTGTTTTAGTTACATCTTGAAACGCCATGTCTCTAAAAAATATGCAGAAATGAAACCTAAGGGTCTAATCCACATGGTGCTCATGATAGCACGTCACTGCTCGTACGACCCACCTCAGTAGTCGAGGTATGCGGTTAGACACTCTTGCAGTGTGCCTCTGATAAGCACGAGGAACGTCCTCGAATCTCACATAGTTTGGGATCCCACTTGTGAGTCCCTCCAAGTTGTGTGCGATTTCTTCCTCGTCGCTCCCCTCGCCATGAGGGGCTGCTTCAAAATCTCGTGGTACCCTCTGAGATATGGGGGACATCCCCATGGGTCTCTCTAGTCCAACATCTGCAACACATGAGTAAATATCATAACACATGAAAAAAATCATAATACTCACAAAAATAAAAATAAAAATGGGTTTTTTTTCCTTGTCCTAGTCATCCCCTTCCGGAAGTGGAATGCTCAAATCAACCCTGAAATCGATGCCAGTGTATGGTCAATCCTCTACCATGATTAGTTGTTGGCATAACCAGTCGAAGTATTTTGGTATCCACGACATGTTTTGTCCACCTCTTGATCGAGGCATCAAATCTGCCCAACAGACCATCCGTGGCTCTCGTGCTGGTGGAATAGGTATGCTCACCTCCTGGTGTTGGAATATTGGTAACCATTCCAGGATGAACGTTATCAAGATGGACCCGTATCCAAACTATTTCATCTTACCATTTTCGCATTTGGTTAGCTAGCATTTCAAGTTGATTGTCATTGCTTCCGCCCAATTGAAGATTGTTGGAGTCATGCAATCTACGACTAGTTGAAGCTGTGTCTTTGTAGCTTCATGGGGAGCTTGAGATCTGGAAGCCCGAGTAATGGTATGCAGCACTAGTCTTAATGGAAAATCAGGCACGGTTATAATGTTTACCTTCCCACTCTCAAATGCTTTCTTTGCTCCAGGACAGACTCTATCTATCAACATACCCTTGCTCTCTCCAAGAGCCCAAGTACCTGTCAGCACTGGTCTCTCTCCCCTCTGTGACAATCTAGTTATGAAGTAAATTTCAAAGACTTATATCTCCAGTTATTGGTCATGAATCATGAATCTCTCTCGATTGGTGCCCCATACACTAATCAAGTACTATAGTAGCTCTAGTTGAGCTCACAAACATGGGGTCATAAAGACTTTCAGGAGCCTACAGTTTCTCAAGGCACCCATGCATGCATCATTTCCCATGGCCTATTCATCCTCTTCCCCATGCTCTCGTTCTTTCCATTCTATGACCATTTTAGCTACTGATCTTCCTGTAAAACTAACATATGGAATTCTATTAGCTTTAGGTTAAGATTTGAATCGTTTTTGTTCAGCCATTTTGGAAGAGAAACTTGAAAATGTTGGGCACAATGTTCAACGCCACTATTTTGAAAATAACAGCGCCATCCCGTTAATTTTTTTTAGGGTTGGGCGCAACTTTGTGCCTGGAATCGGCACCGACCGTCGCAACCTCGTTTTTTCAAAATCCTCCGCAAATGCATTAAAACTGTGGAAGCAAGTAAAAAATGTCTTAAATTGTAGAAGAATTTCAGAGCTCCTACCTGGAAAAAATGGATTTGTCAATGACCTCCTGCATTTCCTGCTATCAACTCTGCAAATTCACAGTGGAAACCAGTAAAAATGCTTACAAGAAGGTGAAAAGTTAAAAAGTAAATTTTTTTTACCATTTTCATTGTTTTATAACCTTTTCTAACCCTAATTAGGTTTTTGACCACCTTTTTCGATTATTTTATTATTTTTTCCTCGAAAAATGGGTTTTACATTTGTTTCTTGTGCAACAACAGGTCTTAAAAATGACGACGATGAGGAAACGAGTTTTATTTTATTACTTTTTCAGACTCGGTAAAAACATGAAAAAGTCACCCCCTAGAGTCATATTTCAACTATTTTCTGACTCTCAAAAATTGAAAATTTTGCTGATACTCTTGCCATTTTGAACTCATTAAAGGCTTCGAAACGTCATCTTCTTATGATACACTTACCCCTTTTTCGGGCTGGGACAAATTATTTACGAAAAAGGAATACCTTAGTCGAATGTGGCTAAGAGGTCCTCTCAGACATTGTTTTCTACCTTTTCGGATCTGCGAGACTACATATGAAAAGGGACCTATTGGATTTTTCTTTTCCGCTTCTTTTCAAAATCTCTAAAAATGAAAAGACACTGAGTTTTCCCTTTGTCAGACTCATTAAAACTGAATGACATCGGAAGCCGTCACCATGATGTTACCGAGTTCTTCCTTCCTAGGGCTCGTAAAAAGTACTAGGATGGATTTGTCTGAAAGAAAAACTTACATGACAAGCATATGCTATCCCCTTCAAGCTTGTTTCCAAAAATAATTTGGGAACTCGTCAGAAATGGTGGGGGGAAATGGAACTATTTCTCAGTCGTGTCAGCAGTATGTCACTCTTGAACATGACACTTGTCTGCAGTTCGTGTTGGGTTGGGGACATCCCACATTCGTCATTTTGCCTCCATGGGTTTGGGTTATCCATTTTTGACCTCTTATCTTCTCTTTTCCTCATCAGCATGACCTCAGATCCCTTGATGTCAAACACTACCAAATTCCAGAGTCGTGTCACCAATATGTTCAAGAGAAGTTCCTTCTGCAGTTTTCAACCCCTAGTCCTCTGTTAAGTCTTGATTCACTATCATCTTATTCCTTAGTCTCATGTTGATTATGTGGGAAACAATATGGGCTTCCTTCAACTGGTCACTTCCTGTCGACTTCAGCTCATTATCTAGGAAGCTGACCCAGAGACTCCCTTCTGGTTCCTTAGAGATTGCATTCCTCAATGGAAATTTCTTTGCATTCGACGTTAGGTTCTCATCATTAGCTTTCGATCGAGTGATTTCACGGGTGTTCGAATCCAGATCATTTTTCACATTTCGTGGATTGTACTAGCAGTACCTTGAGAACCATTGCCATTATTGGTGGTTTATCTCATGCCTGTTAACAACTTTCATCATTGGCTGGTAATCAGGTGATTTTCTTGCATGTGTGAATTTATCTCATTCATTCACATGGCTAAATTTGTACTTGTTCGGGTTGGGACAGAGCGCAAGACCATGAGTTTTTTCTCATAAAATCCAGGCTATGGGACGATTTAGTTTATCATGGCTATATGCATGACTCTTCTGATTGGATGGCTGCGACCATACCTGAGTCTATTTGATGATCCTTATCATTGGATGGTTGTTTCCATACCTTGGATCTTATTACATGTTCTATATTTTGGATGGTTGCACCCATACCATATGTTCATGTATCAAAGATATTAGTCGTACTTGATCTTGCAGGTCCTCTGACAACGGCATTTTGGTTTGTGCATGTTCTCATAAAGCATTTCACCCCTCCCTCTCTCTCAGACTTCATGATTTAGGGGGCATCTATTACACAACATTTTGTCACCATCCCTGCATTCCCCATCTTGAATACTGGAGGAATATCCGCGTGACCCCTGTGTATTGTCACACATCTTGATGAATGTTAATGTATCCCTTAACATGTCAGGAAAATATTCTCTGTTGACTATTCCGGAGGTTGACCCCTCAAAACACCTTTTTTTGGGTTGGTGCGGTTGTGTAGTCATGAACCCATGCCGATGGCCAAATTAACGATAGGCCTTGCACCGTGGTCGCTCGGTCTTTTAAGAGCACCCATGCCGAGCTGATTTTAGGAATTTTTTTTAAATGGAAACGAAGCTTCCATGATGTAATAGCTTCGCGGGCAAAGTCATGGATGTTTGTTCGACTCGATGAGGTCTAGTTTCTCCCTTTGGCCTTCTAGTTACTACAAAAGTGCAACTTCCCAAAGGGATAGACCTTCCCTCCACCATATGTGGATCCCAAAGCTCATCCTCCACTCCTATAAATCCCTCTTCATTCCATTGAATCAGCTAGTCAAACATAGCTAGAATAGACTAGGAGTTGATAGAAGAGAATAGTCCATAGTTGTGAGAGAGAGTTTGAACCTTTCACCTCTTCAAGTTGAATTGACGAACGAATTCTTTGAGACATGCCAAACTAAACCCGTCGAAGGGGGTCTACAACGTCAAGGCCCAGGTTGTAAACTTCTTTCATTATTTATCAATATGACATGATTGATTTCTAGTTCCATCTTTGTTTGTGTCAATGATTCAAAGTTTCTAACTCTCCTTGACCATTTGGATAGTTATAAATGAACATGTATGCTTGTATATTGTTAGTGCTTGTTTGATCTTTGTGTAGGTGTGAACGTCGCTACCAAAGGAGTGTGAAGCTTGAAGGAAAAATATCGAAGGATCGCTACAACACATCACATCAAAAGCATTGGATTGAGGTAGGATATCTATCTTGATCCACATTTCATTTATAAGCTAGGTATTAAGGGAATTTTGAGGTCTAAAATGGGCCTCCTAAGGAAATAATAAAATAATAGCTAAACCAATAAAATAATATTTATGATTTTTCATTTTACTTTTTGCACCGCAATCCATGTAACCATGTTTAAATTCAATTGAAAATACATGTACTAAAATAAAATTAATAAAAAAATTGTATTGATGTGACTATAAATGATAATGTGTTTTTCAAAAAAACATCATTATCATTGAACAACTAATGCATTTGTCCTTTGTACTTAAATAACTTAAAATAAGTTATAAATATTAATTCATAAACTCTTAATTGTATAATATATTATTAATTATAATTTATTTTATTTAAATTATATAATAACATGTAATTAATGTACTATATAAAAATAAAATAAAATTATATAATAAATGTAATATATTATTTTATGTATTTTTTTTTATATTACACATTGAATTGATTTGATTTATAACATAAGAAAATTTAATATATAATTTAAAAATAAATATATGAAAATATACAAATATAATATTTATTGAAAATGTGTAAAGACATGACGATTATGTAAGGATATGCATTGTTTCTTTCAAGAAATATAAAATGAAAATAATAATATTTTATTCAAAAAATGTGAAATGACATTTATTTGTACTTTACTTTTTATTATTAGTACTTTACTTTATAACTTTAAAAGTACTTAGAGCACTACCATGGTTAACCATGAGTTTTTATCCACTATTGAGAATGTAACAAGTAAGTACCTTTAACTCAAGCAATGTCACCTCAACCATTGGGGATGATGTCATCCCCTAAAATGTGATTGGTTCTCATAAAGTGAATTTTGAATGTAAATTTTCCTTAGGAGGCCCATTTTAGATCTCAAAATTCGAGTTTCTCCTTTTGGCCTTCAAGTTCCTACAAAAATGCAACTTCCCAAAGGGATCGACCTTTCCTCCACCATATGTGGATCCCAAAGCTCATCCTCCACTCCTATAAATCCCTCTTCATTCCATTGAATCAGCTAGCCAAACATAGCTAGAATAGACCAGGAGCTGATAACAGAGAATAGTCCATAGTTGTGAGAGAGAGTTTTAACCTTTCGCCTCTTCGAGCTGAATTGATGAACAAATTCTTTGAGACATGCCTGACTGAACCTGTTGAAGGAGGTCTACAACGTTAAGGCGCAAGTTGTAAACTTCTTTATTTATTTATAAATATGACATGATTGATTTATAGTTCCATATTTGTTTGTGTCAATGATTCAAAGTTTCTAACTCTCCTTGACCAGTTGTGTTATCACTCAGAAAAAATGAAGCATCATTTCACAAAGTCATATAGGTTAATGTGTCAAAGGTAGGGTTATAGGATTCATTCTTAATTGCTTGGCCAAATAAAATTTTTATTTTTTCTTATTCAGTCTATCCTAAGGTATAAACCCACCCTCATTCAAATCCCCTCATGTCACATCAATCATAATTTTTTGAAATTTTTCAATTCCCAAGGTTATAGAACCAAAAGTGTCATTTTAGCCAAGAAACCCCACTTTCGTAGTGAAATACACAGAGAAATTGCACTTTTCGTTATGAAACCATTAATACTTTCATAGCGAAAGGCCCATAATTACACTAGAAACACTACAAAAGTAAGGTTTCCTATGTGTCATGTCAAATTAGTTGTTAGGTGTCAGAAAATGATTTCAAAAGGATAAGTTAGATGTCATTCGAGTTAGTTAGGGTAAATACCAAGGTACATCGTCAGGGCTGAAGTCATCATCACCATTTTAAGCATGTATGAGTCATCATTATGTTATAAGTATTCATTGAACTTCAAAAACCTTTCCAAATTAAGTCATTTCTCATTCTCCATTTCTTCTTTGTGTGTTATTAAGCTCTGGAGAGGTATTTCAATGAGACAAAGCTGTGGTTTATATTTTCAAAGGTTTGTAGATATTAGTGATCAAGCGAGGAAGAGGATTATCAAGCGAGGCAGAGAAGACACTAAAGAAACTATGGCTGCAAAAAGAAAGACAAATAAGGGTGGCCAATGTCTTAGTTATGAGCCATCAAATACGAACTTAATAAATGAAGACCCAACAACTGTAGAAGTCTTTAGAAGGATAGGATGTTTACAGTTTTGTGAAAGAATAAAAGGATACCATGTACAGGTTTCCAAAGAATTTTCCCTAAACTTTAGTAAAATAGCTACAAAAGTAGGGATGTTGAATCTCACCATTACACCATAGGTCATTGCAGCAGCAACAGGGATTCGAAGGGGACAAGAAAAATGGTTCAAAGGGTTCAAATTCAACATGGAGGAGTGCAAATATTTTATCAATCCAGAAAACAATGAAATGGACCTTACAAATGCCATTCCAAGGAGATGCATGAAGGATAATTTCTCAAAGTTGCTGCTTATCATCCATAAATATTTCACTTGTGAAGGGAGATACCATAAAGTCTATTCTTACCATTTCAAGCTTCTACTATACTTTGCTGGTAAGATATTTCTTGATTTTCCTTTCTACTTACAAAAAATTTTAGCAAAAATGGCAAATAAAGTTCAAGAAAAATATGAAGGAAGTGAAACCTCATTGTTTCATCATGGTTTAATAAAATTGTTGGTTTTAGATGAGCTACAAAGACTAAGCAGAGACTAGCCTTCTTTCCTATTTGTTAGTGGTTTTTAAATGGATAACCTTACCCCTACAAGAACTCCTAAACCTAGGTGTATTCCATCACCTCTAGTGGTAGAGAAAAGTGAACGAATCATGATGGAAACAAAGCAGTTGCAGAGATTTGATACACCCACTGTTTCACCTTCAAAACAAAAGTCAACAACGAGAAAACCTGCAAAACAAGAGCAAGCTGTGAGTAAACAAGGAAGCAAAAGGATTAAAAGGAGTCAAACAGTGGCTTTAGAAGACAAAATAGTGGCTAAAGGAAATTTAGAAGACATACTACATGTCATTGATATTGAAGAGACTCCTATATTTTAGGCTGAGGATATAGATGAAGGTGGACAGAAACTCAAGAAAGATAAATCTACAAAGAAGCTAGAGTTTGAAGGTGAGGATGAAGGTTTTATGTTCCAGGCTAGGAAGCCCATGACAAGGCATGCTAGAAAAATTTTAGAGGGCAACAAAGAAATTCATCTAGCTACTAACATTGTCCAACCACCACAAAATATTATTGATCTTTCATCACCTGCAGAAAAAGATCCAGTTAGCAATCCAAAGAAAGGAAAGGAGAAATTAATAGAAAAAACAGAGTTTGAACTCCTTGAATAATAGTTGAGGTTAGCTAACCATGAAATTTTAGTTATGAAGAAGGAAGCAAGGAAACATAATTTCCAAAAGGCTTAGTTTGAAAATATGAAAGAGGTTTGGGAAGAGCAGGTTGATACTGTATCAAAGATCCTAGACAACACACAACAATTGATCAAATGGACTATGCCATTGAGGAAAGAGGTGAAACATGTCAGAAGAATTAAATTTCAATTGAAATCTACCAACAGGAAAATGAAAGGTCAAGTTAAAGACCTCCAGGAACAGCTAGAACTAATCCATGAGGATTTGGAGAAGAAGGGCCTTAAAATGAAAGTAGTTGAGGAGCCAATCGCTCAAATCATCATCAATGAGGAAGAAACACCTCAAAACTCATAGTTTGAGCTGGTTTATGTTTTGAAAGGTCAATGGCATGTTGGAAACAAAATTTTTACAGCTGGAAGGCATATTTTTGAAGTTAGGCAAAATTATGGAATTTACATAGTTTTCAGCAGTTTCATAGTGTTTCCTAGGATTGAAGCCAGGAAAACACTAAGAAACCACCTGTAGCTTTATTTTTGTTTGAAAAAACACTTTTGGTAACTTTTAAGGGGTGGAAATGATATGGATAATGTTTCAAGGCATAATGAACACAATGCAGAAGGAAATAATAAAAAAAGTTGATTCCAAAAGATATTTTTTTGTATGCTACGAAAGTACGCTACGAAACTGTCATAATTTCGTAGCATGTTGTTTTGAAGGTTTATGAGTAGGTTTTTGGGAATTTTTGGGCAGGTGGATACTTTCAAATGGTCAAAGGACTTTGCCAGCAGTCATCTAAGACTTGAAGACCATGAGATGAAGACAACTCATCAGCCAAACCGTTCGTTGAAGATAAGGACCTGTTTTCCTTAAAAATAGGGTTTTTTTCCAGATTTGGAGGAGGGTAATCAAGATTTCAAGTAGTGGTGAGCTCCATAATAGCTCATTCGAACATGTGAATCATTATTTTTCAGATGTATAACTATTTCAAGAGATAAGGTAGTTGATGTAATAACTAGTTGTTTGAGTCCTATTAGGAAAAGGACTGTTTAGTAGAATAACTGTCATTTTCTCATTAAAGTAGATGTTTTCTTGTTATGCAAGGTGTCATTAGGAAAAGTTAGATGAATCTAGCCAAGAGGCATATCATTTCTCATTTAACAAGTCTATTAAAGGGTAGATATTCGAATTTGTAAAGGGTTGGATATTTTTTGGCAATACTGTAACTTTATGTAATTTGATTGTTTTCAGTAATACAGAGGACTTTTACTTTAACAACCTGAGATTCTCATGGATTTTTTAGTGTTTAATTTATTTTTACTTTCTATGTGTACCATTTGTAGTGGTTTTCATCTTTAATACTCATAATTCATAGGTGTATTCTCTGACTTCCTTTATTGATGAATTGGTTGTGTTATTTCATGTGTCATGAGTAATTTACCTCTGCTAAAACTCTTACCTACCTAAACTTCCATGTCAAGTGAACTTATCACTGAACTAATGAACTTGTTGACTCCATAAGCCCAATGAATTGCAGACTTGTACTCTTTTCAACCTACACACATCACAATCAAGTTATTTTCCAAGTAGATTTAGCCATCTAGATTCATCTTTATCAAATATCATTAACCCTTTGAGAGAGCCCTCTCACACTGAAGAGGATAAGCTTCAGTCACAGGTTGGTTTGAAATAGTTACATGAAGTTGTCTAATTAGTAGCCAATTGGGTGCGTCTACCAGGAGCCTAAAGATTATACTTTCCCAAAATTTTGAAGCTGAACTTCTAAAGGTAGCACGAGCTCAGAAAGTTGTTCGAGGCTGCATCTACCTTGGTGACTCCATTCAAAATTCATATGTTCAAAGGTGGCTTTGAGAAGGAGATACATGAGGAGTAATACTGACTCAGATCCACCTACCATTGTGGACAATCCAAAAACCATCTCCAGAGGAAGTCAAGGCATTTCTGCAATATCAGGTACTCCATTACATACAAAATCCTTGTCCTCTAAAGTTTTAAGAAGTCCTAAAGATAAAATATTTGATGATAAAATTCAGGAAGTCTTGTTTAGGTCTGAAAGTGAAAAATAATTGACTGAAATTTTCTTAGACCTACATAGAAGAGGTATTGATACCTCAAACTTAGTGGCACAAAAAGATAAATATGAGTTTTGGAAAGCAGACACTTTAGAGTTACTGATAGAGAAAGAATCTTTGGATAGGTTGAAAGAACTAGGCCCATTTGAAATTTTGTTAAGAAGTAAAACTAGTGTTCCTCTTCTTGATTGGAGTTCAATTGTGACTTGACAACAAAGACCAAAAAACCCTCTTCCTAATAGTTCATCTTCATCTACTGCTGCTATCCATACAAATACCACAGTCCCAGTCATCATGGCTGGAAATGTGCCACCTCCACCTGCTGCACCTGCTAGGTATGCCCCTCTTGGCCTTCCAGCTATCCTAAATGCCCTTCCTAGAAAATATTCTGCTAGAACCAAAAATTGGGGAAGTGATGAAGAGATTATAGTTGAAGAGCATGTAAATAAGTTCAATGACTTTATAGATAGGGAGGAGGTTGACCATGAGGATGTCAAGATGATATTATTTTCTCAGAGCTTCACTGGTGAAGTTAGGAAGTGGTTCAAATCCATTACTCCTGAAAGCCTACATACTTGGAATGAATTTAAAGATAGCTTCTTGAGGAAGTGGGGAAATATAACCAACCCTGTACAAGCCCTCACTGAGTATAATAGTTTGAAGAGAGTTGTTGATGAAACTGTTCAAAACTTTTCAAAGAGATTTAACAAAGTGTATGACTCTATCCCTGCCCATCTAAAGCCTCCTCCAGGAGTAGCTCAACTAAGATATGATGAAGCCTTTGATTAGTACTTTTCTATACTGCTGTGAGAGAGAGAATCCCCTTCACTTTCTGAAATGAAAAATGATGCAGTGAAGGTGTAGGTCAATATGATAGTAGCAAAAAATTCCAAGATGGGTAAGACTAAGTTGAAAGAATAAGAAAATCCTTCCACCTCTGATGGCAAATTTGATTCCATGATGAAGACAATGGAAAAACAGATGGATAGGCTTGCCCTTGGGAATGCCTCTCCTCCTGCACAAAATGAACCTCAGTTTAGAAATCCTCAATTCAGAAGACCTCAAAATCAACAGAGACCAAGGGAAAATAGAAATCAGCCACCTGACCCTCAAGTAAGGCCTCCTTTTCAACAAAACTTAGTTGATGAAGAAGATCAATCTGAAATACAAGAAGACTCAATTCATTTCTTAGATGAAAAAATGTTAGGGATGTTTTTAACTAAGGAGGAACATGATGAGTCAGATCATGATGTTAACAAGGGTGAGTAACCGTCTGATTATCTTAAAGGGTATCAACATGCAATCTTTGAGATGCAGAAACAATACAACCTCAGAAAAAGAAATGTGCCAATTACTGCAAACAAAACACAGCCCAAGAAATATTCCCCCATGGTTGCTGAAGTTAGGAAAGATACACCACCTCCTCCTCCTGCTAAAGAGACTGAAAAATCCATTTCTGTTTTCAGTTTGAAGAGTGAGATCTCTAAGATCAAAATCCTAGTACCTTTCGGAGAAATTCTTAAGGTGAATGAATATACAAGTAAGATTGTGAAAATGCTCAATTCCCAAATAGGAACTACTGATATCCTAAATGTTCAAGATGATCATCCAACCATATACTTGGGTCCAAGATTAGAGGATGATCAGAATGAAGATGTGCCTCATTTTGATGTTAGCCTTAGCCTTCATGACATGAAATTACATAATTCCATGTTGGATTTAGGAGCCTCTCACAATCTTATGCCGAAAGTAATCATGGAAAGGATGGGGTTATAAATTACTAGACCATATAAGGATTTATTTTCCTTTGATTCAAAAAGAGTTCAGTGCATTGGTTTAATAAAAGATGTTGTTGTTGGTCTTACACAAGTCCCTGCTAAAATAGTGGTCATGGACATTGTGGTAGAAGACATTCCACCTAATTTTGGCATGTTGTTATCAAGGTCATGGGCAGCAAAGATCAAAAGTGAAATGCAGATGGACCTAACTTATGCCACCATTCCTGTTTTTAGTGAGCAAAGGAGACTTTATAGAGAAAAAAGGATGGCTTACATGATAAGAAGTAAAGATAAACCTCAGAACTTTCCAATATATGATGTTGATACTCAACTTGGATCTGCTATTCTTTTCAATGAATTGACTGATGAAGCAGAGGATGAAAAGAAGGCAGAAAATCAACAAAATCTCATTCAATAGATAGAAAATTAGCAAATGGTAAATCAGAAAATCAGTGAGGAGAAGGCGGAAGGTTGGTGGTTGTTACATTTTGATGGATCAACAGGAAGGGAGGGGGCAGGAGTAGGAATTTGGATCACATCTCTATAAGATGAAAGTAAGTTCTTTTCTTACAAACTGAATTTTGATTGCACAAATAACATGGCTGAGTATGAATCTTTAATTTTGGGCTTAGAAATTTTGAAAAGAATGGGTTCCCAAAATATTTCTGTTTGTGGAGATTTTGAATTATTTATTAAGCAATTTGAGGGTGTGTATCAGACTAAGGATGTGAAAATGAGGGCATACAAAAATTTGGTCATGGAAATGTTGGAGAATTTCCAAGAACATTCATTTATCGTGAATACTAGGGACAAAAACTCAATAGTTGACTCCCTAGCTGTCTCTGCAAGTCTATTTATCATTCCTATTAATTCCACTGAAAGATATGAGGTTGAAGTTCACCATAGAACTGCTATGCCTGATAACGTTATCCATTGGCAAGTTTTTGAGGATGACCAACAAGTTAAAAAATTTATAGAGCTGAAAGAAGAGTTTGAAAGTACACAAGTAGATCAAAAAAACATGCTTGCTGAATCAAAGGGAAATTCTTAAGTGTTACAACTGAAGAATAACTCTATACCCAAAGGTCTCATACCCCTTGAGAAGCTTTTTGATCAGAATGATGTGTTCAAGTCTCCTAGGATATAAGCTGATGATGAAGAGGTAGATAATTGTAACCTTGGTACAATAGCTATGCCAAAGATGATTAAGCTTTCAAAGTTTCTTTCAGTTGACATGAAACAGAAATATATTGAGATGATGAAAAGTTTCATAGATGTTTTTTCTTGGAGTTATGTTGATTTGAAGAAGTATGATCCCACTATAATTCAACATACCATTCCCATAAAAGAAAATGAAAAGCCTTTCAAGCAGAAGCTGAGGAGAATTAATCCACTTGTCATGCCCCTGATTGAGAAGGGAATTAAGAAACTCTTTAATGCTAAAATCATTGTTCCAATCATATTCTTAAAGTAGCTTGCAAACTTGGTTCCATTCAAAAAAAGAGTGGAGAAATCAGAATATCTATTGACTTTAGAAACTTGAATAAAGCTTCTCTAAAGGACAACTACCCTCTCCCAAATATGGACCAAATTTTGCAGAACATTTTTGGTTCCCAAAGGATGTCTATGCTTGATGTTTTTTCAGGGTACAATCAGATACTTGTGCATCCAAAAGATCAGGAGAAAACAAACTTTACCACACCATGGGGCACATTCATGTATGAAAAAATGCCCTTTGGCCTGATGAATGCAGGAGCTACCTTTCAAACAGAAATGGACATTGCCTTTGCTGAGGAGAAGGAAAAGATGGTGGTTGTCTATCTAGATGACATAACAGTCTTCTCAAAGAGAGAAGAAGATCACTTGAAGCACCTAGAAAATATTATGTTGAAGTGTAGAAGGTTTGGTATTTCTCTCAATCCCACTAAAAGCTTTTTTTTCTCTAACTTCAGGAAAGTTACTTAGGCTTGTTATTTCTAAAGATGGGATTAAGATTGATCCAAACAGGGTCAATGCAATTCAAAAAGTGGATCTGCCTAGAAGAAGAAAGCAAATTCAGTCTTTCCTTGGAAAGGTAAATTTTGTGAGGAGGTTTATTCCTAATTTTGCTGAGATTGTAAAAGAAATAACAAAGATGATAAATAAAGGAGCTAACATCAAGTGGATAGTAGAAGCAAAGCACTCATTTGAGGAGATTAAGAAGGCAGTCACTCAATCATCAGTGTTGATCAACCTATATTTTTCAAAAGAATTTATGGTTTTTATATCTGCATCAAAAAATACAATTGCTGGAGTTTTGTTGCAGAAAGGACAACAAGGTACTGAGCAACCCATTTCATTTTTTAGTAGGACATTAGCTAATTCAGAGCTGAAGTACAACATCTTAGAGAAGCAAGTTTATGCCTTGGTCAAGGCCATCAAAGATTCCAGAATTTACATTTTTCATTCTCATGTTATAGCTTTTGTTCCTAATGTTGTTGTGAAAGACATTCTAACTCAAGATGATCCTAATGGTAAGTGGGGGAAATGGATTTCTAACTTGCTGGAATATGATATAGAGATCAAGCCCAAAAAATTGGTCAAAGGTCAAGGCCTAGCAAAGCTGATGGCATAGTCAAACTTTGACTATCTTGACATGAATTTAATTGCAGAAATTTCAGATGAAGATGAAGAGCTGATTCCCATTGAAGAAAAGTACATCATTTCAGATTGGTACAAAGACATTGTTTTTGTCTTACATCATCATAGAGCACTTGCTGAGTTGACAAAGTCCAAAGCAAGATTTGTGAAGCTAAAGTCTTTGAGGTACTGCATCCTTGATAAAAATATGTATTGGAAGGATACAGGTGGTATTTTGTTGAATTGTTTGCTGGAAGAGGAGGCTGAAAAAGTGATTGAGGAGTTTCACAAGGAGATTGTGGAGGTCATCATTATTGGAAGGCTACAATAAATAAGATTCTCATAGCAGGGTATTATTAGCCTACAATATTTAAAGATGTCTACAAAAATATTGTTTCCTGCCATGAATGCCTGATTTTTTATGGTAAGAAGAAGCTTGTACCTTTACCCTTGATGCCTATATATGTTGAGGCACCATTTCAGTAGTGGGGGCTAGATTTTATTGGTGAGATTCATCCATCATCTTCAAGTCAGCATCACTGGATTCTCATAGAAACTGATTATTTTACCAAGTGGATTGAAGCAATCCCAACTAGGAAAGAAAATGATTCAGCTATCATTTCATTTTTGGAAAATAATATATTTTCTAGGTTTGGCTTCCCTATGAATATCATCACTGATAATGCACAAGCATTCAAATCTAAGAAGCTGATTAGTTTTATTCATCAATATCAAATTTCACTTGGGCATTCTACTGCATATTATCCACAAGGTAATGGTATTGATGAATCTTCTAACAAGAGCATTGTGAGGATTATTAAGAAGGTGTTGCAGGAAAATAAGAAGTCATGGCATTTGAAGCCGAAGTATGCTCTGTGTACTGATAGAGTGTGAACAAAGAGGTCAATTGGAACTTCACCTTATGAGTTGGTATATGGAGCTGAAGCCATCTTTCCTACATCCTTAGGAGTGCCTGTCATGAAGCTACTGCAAGGATTGGAGGAGGATCCAAATGAAATTTAGAGGAGGATTAATCAGTTGATAGTTTTACAGGAGAAAAGGGAGGAAGTCTATAACAGTAATCAACAATATCAAAACAGAATCAAGAATACATTTGATAAGAAGGTCAAGGAAGAAAACTTTCAAATCCAAGATGTGGTTTTGAAATGGGAGGCCAGGATTGAAGATAAGGGGAAACATGGTACGTTTGATAACATTTGGAAAGGTCCATTCAAAGTAGCTACATTTCATGGGAACAAAACTTACATTTTGCAGGAAATGGATGGACAACCATGTGTTGGAAGGCCTGTCAATGGCAGGTTTATGAAGCACTATTCCTCTTAAATTCTACTGATCATTCATTCCATTGTATATATTCCACTTTATATGTTTTTCTGCTAATAATGAAAAGATGATCATCAAGCTTGAGCCCAAGGTGAAGGCCATTAGGGTTTGAAGAAAAAGCTTGGAAAATTTCAGAGTTTTTAGTTTTTTTCAAGAAGATGGATAGCAGCACTGGAACTACAGGTTCTTTGGTGTACCACTGGGGCACACCATCCCAAGTGGAGCCACTGTTATCACTCGAAAAAAATGAAGCATCATTTTACAAAGTCCTATAGGTTCATGTGTCAAATTTAGGGTTATAGGATTCATTTTTCATTACTTGGCCAAGAAAATTTTTAATTTTTCTTATTCAGTCTATCCTAAGGTCTAAACCCACCCTTATTCAAATCCCCTCATGTCACATCAATCATAATTTTCTGACATTTTTCAATTCCCAGGTTATAGCACCGAAAGTGTCATTTTAACCAAGAAAGCACACTTTCGTAGCAAAATACACAGAGAAATTTCACTTTTCGCTATGAAACGGCTAATACTTTCGTAGCGAAGAGGCCTAGAATTACACTAGAAATGCTACGAAAGTAAGGTTTCCTGTCTGTCATGTCAAATTAGCTGTTAGGTGTTGGAAAAATATTTGAGAAGGATAAGTTAGATGCCATTCGAGTTAGTTATGGTAAAGATCAAGGTACATGTTCAGGGCAAAAGTCATCATCACCATTTTAAGCATGTATGAGTCATCATTATGTTATGATTAGTCATTGAACTTCAAATACCTTTCCAAATTAAGTCATTTTTCATTCTCCATTTATTTTTTGCATGTTATTGAGCATTGTATAACTATTTCATTGAGCCAAAGCTGTGGCTGGTATTTTCAAAGTTTTGCAGATATCATTGATCAAGCGAGGTAGAGGATTATCAAGCGAGGCAGAGAAGACACTAAAGAAAATATGGCTACAAAAAGAAAGACAAATAAGGGTGGCCAATGTCTTAGATATGAGCCATTAGATATGAACCTAATAAATGAAGAACCAATAGTTGTAGAAGTATTTAGAAGGATAAGATGTTTATAGTTTTGTGAAAGACTACAAGGATTCCATGTACAGGTTTCCAAAGAATTTTCCCTAAATTTCAGTGGAACAACTACAAAAGTAGGGATGCTCAATCTCACCATTACACCAGAGGTCATTTCAGCAACAACAGGGATTCCAAGGGGACAATAAAAATGGTTCAAAGGTTTCAAATTCAACATGCAGGAGTGCAAAGAGTTTATCAAGCCAGAAAAAAGTGAAATGGACCTTACAAATGCCATTCCAAGGAGCTGCATGAAGGATAATTTCTCAAATTTGCTACTTATCATCCAGAAATATTTCACTTGTGAAGGGAGATACTATAAAGTATATTCTTACCATTTCAAGCTTCTCCTACACTTTGCTGGTAAGATATCTCTTGATCCTCATTTCTACTTACACAGAAGTTTAGCAAAAATGACACATAAAGTTCAAGAAAAATCTGAAGGAAGTGAAACCTCGTTGTTTCATGATGGTTTAATAAAATTGTTGGTTTTAGATGAGCTACAAAGACTAGGTAGAGACTGGTATTCTTTCCAGTTTGTTAGTGGTTTTGAAATGGATACCCTTACCCCTACACGAACTCCTAAACCTAGGGGTATGCCATCACCTCTAGTGGAAGAGAAAAGTGAACCAGTCATTATGGAAATAGAGCAGTTGTAGAGATTTGATAGACCCACTGTTACACCTTCAAAAAAAAGTCAACAATGAGCAAACCTGCAAAACGAGAGCAAGCTGTGAGTAAACAAGGAAGAAAAAGGCTTACAAGGAGTCCAAAAATGGCTTTACAAGACAAAAAAGTGGCTAAAGGAAATTTAGAAGACATATTACATGCCATTGGTATTTAAGAGACTCCTATAGTTTAGGCTGAGGATATAGATGAAGGTGGACAGAAACTCACGAAAGCTAAATCTGCAAAGAACCTAGAGTTTGAAGGTGAGGATGCAGGTTTTGTGTTCCAGGCTAGGAAGCCCATGACAAGGCATGCTAGAAAACTTTTAGAGAAACAAATAAATTCATCCAGCTACTAAAATTTTCCACCCACCACAAGACATAATTGATCTTTCATCACCTGCAAAAAAAGATCCAGTTAGCAAGCCAAAGAAAGAAAAGGTGAAAGTAATTGAAAAAAAAGAGTTTCAACTCCTTGAAGAATAGTTGAGGTTAGCTAACCACGAAATTTCAGTGATGAAGAAGGAAGCAAGGAAACATAATTTCCAAAAGGTTTAGTTTGAAAGGATGAAAGAGGTTTGGGAAGATCAGGTTGATACTGTATCAAAGACCCTAGACAACACACAACAATTGATAAAATGGACTATGATATTGAGGAAAGAGGTGAAACATGTCAGAAGAATGAACTTGCATTTGAAATCTACCAAAGAAAACCAAAAGATCAACTTAAAGACCTCCAGGAACAACTAGAACTAATCCATGAGGAGTTGGAGAAGAAGGGCCTTAAAATGATAGTAGTTGAGGAGCCAATAGCTCAACTCATCATCAATGAGGAAGAAACACCTCAAAACTCATAGTTTGAGCTAGTTTATGTTTTTAAAGGTCAATGGCATATCGAAAAGAAATTTTTTAAAACGGGAAGGCATATTTTTGAAGTTAGGCAAAAATATGGAATTTACATAGTTTTCAACAGTTTCGTAGCGTTTCCTAGACTTGAAGCCAGGAAAATGCTACAAAACCACTTATATCTTTCTTTTTGGTTGAAAAACCAGGTTTGGTATCTTTTAAGCGGTGGAAATGATATGGAGAATGTTTCAAGGCGTAATGAACATAATGCAGAAGGAAAGAATAAAAAAAGTTGATGGAAAAAGACATTTTTTTGTATGCCACGAAAGTACACTACGAAACTGTCATACTTTTGTAGCGTGTTGTTTTGAAGTTTTATGAGCAGGTTTTTAGGCAGTTTTGGACAGGTGGATACTTTCAAAGGGTCAAAGGACTTTTCTAGCAGTCATCCAAGACTTGAATACCATGAGATGAAGAAAACCCATCAGCCAAACCATTCATTGAAGATAAGGACCTGTTTTCCTTAAAAATAAGGTTTGTTTCCAAATTTAGAGGAGGGTAATCAAGATGCCAAGTAGTGATGAGCTCCATAATAGCTCATTCAAACATATGTATCATTAGTTGTTAGATGTATAACTGTTTCATGAGATAAGGTAGTTGATGTAATAACTAGTTGTTTGAGTCCTATTAGGAAAAGGACTGTTTAATAGAATAATTGTCATTTTCTCTTTAAAGTAGATTTTTTTTTGTTATGCAAGGTGTCATTAGGAAAAGTTCGATGAATCTAGCCAAGAGGAAAATCATCTCTCATGTAACAAGTTTATTAAGGGGCAGATATTTGAATTTGTAAAGGGTTGGATATTTGTTGGCAATACTGCAGCTTTATGTAATTTGATTGTTTTCAGTAATACAGAGGACTTTTACTTGACCAACTTGAGATTCTCATGGAGTTTTTAGCGTTTACTTGATCTTTAATTTCTATGTGTACCATTTTCAGTGGTTTTCATATTTAATACTCAAAATTCATAGGTGTATGCTCTAACTTCCTTTATTTATGAATTGGGTGTGTTATTTCATGTTTCATGAGTGATTTAACTCTACTAAAAACTCTTACCTACCTCAGCTTCCATGTCAAGTGAACTTATCACTGAACTACTGAACTTGTTGACTCCATAAGCCCAATGAATTGCAGACTTTTAATCTTTTCAACCTACACACATCACAATCAAGTTATTTTCCAAGTAGAGTTAGCCATCTAGATTCATCTTTATCAAATATCATTAACCCCTTTGAGAGAGCCCTCTCAGACTAAAGAGGCTAAGATTGAGTCACAACTTGGTTTGAAACAATTACATGAAGTTGTCTGATTAGCAGCCAATCAAGTGCAATTTTCTGATAACAATTTGGATAGTTATAAATGAACATGTATGCTTGTATATTATTAGTGCTTGTTTGATCTTTGTGCAGGTGTGAACGTCGCTACAAAAAGAGCGTGAAGCTTGAAGGACAACGATCGAAGGATCGCTGCAAAACATCACATCAAAAGCACTGGATTGAGGTAGGACATCTATCCTAATCCATATTTCATTTATAAGTTAGGAATCTAGGAACCAACATGTTCCCTTGTTGCTAGACCCACCCTAGGGCTAGAGGGATCACCCCTGTCTGCAAAGGGGATTTTCCTTCCCAACACTCTCCCAATTTGGTAATTTGTTCCTTCCATTTACAGTGTCTTGTTAACTATGCCAGGATTTTGGAAGGCCTAAGAGAGCTAGGCTCAGTAGCTCAGAATATGGTACATTTTCTCCAACTCCTCCAAGATCATCTCGAACCTGAGTGAATGTTATGAAACCATCTCACAAAATAGAAGAAAAGAGAGATCAATGAATTAGAAATCAGACAATTCGAGTGGGAAACCTCGTTTACATAACATAAATGAACAATTCTTGGATGATACAAATAAAAAAACCTCCTTTTTATATATATGAGTCCAAGGGGTCACAATATAATCGTAGCCGACCTAACAATAATAATGTAAGGGAACAACAATAACAATAGTGGGCTTTTATGGGGCATAATAATAATAACATGGGGACTACAAGGGTACAAAAATAACAATAAGGGGGATACACTAACAACAATAAGGGACTACACTAGTAATATAGGGACCTAACATTCCCCTCTCCTTCAAAAAAGTGTTTTCCTCATGCTTGAGTAGCTCTGGATGATTTTGTATAAAATTCTCATCCTCCCATGTGGAATCTTCAGGGGGTAAGTTCTTCCACTTGATGAGATACTCTGAAATTGATCAATTCCATAGCTGTCGAGTTTTGGTTTCTGTGACTGATTCAGGTTCCAATATGATTTTTCCTTCCTCATCAAGTTCTGGAAATATTGTTTGAATTGGAAGTTTGTCACCTATAACCTTCTTTAAGCATGAAACATGGAAAAGTGGGTGCACTCAAGAAGAAGCAGGAAGCTCCAATTTGTATGCCATAGTACCAATATTTTGCAACGCCTAGTAAGGACCATAGTACTTTGGCGATAATTTATTATCATTATTAGCTTGCTTGAGGGACATTTGTTTGTATGGTTGTTGCCGTAAAAATACCGAGTCTCCTACATCAAAACTTCTCTCACTGCGATGTTGATCTGCCTTTTTGTTTCATTCGATTTTGTTCCAAATTTAGGTTATCCTTTAAGAGTTGGATAAATTGTTGTTGATGCTTGATGTGATCTTCCACTACTTGAACCTTAGAATTTTCTCTTAAATATGATGTGATGGACGGTGGAAGATATCCATAAAGTGCCATAAATGGGGTCATTTTTTCTGCAGTATGGAAGGAAGTGTTATACCACAATTCAGCTAGAGGTAACCACTTGACCCATTGTGTTTTTTTATCGGATACAAAACAATGAAGATATCCTTCCAAACATTTTTTCACTATCTCAGTTTTCTCATTGGATTGAGGATGATAAGATGAGCTATGAGCTATTTGAGTACCCAAACAAGAAAATAATTCCGTACAAAAATTTCGAGTGAAAATGGGATCTTTGTTCCTTACAGTATTATTTGGGTTTCCATGTAGCTTTTGAATTGTTTCCATAAATGCAGTAGCAACTGTACTTTCTTTAAATGGATGAGATAATGTAGAAAATTGTGCATACTTTGGCAATTCTATCAACTACCACCATGATGACACTCTTTCCTTTAGACTTAGGTAAACCTGTGATAAAATCCATTGAAACCTCCTCCCAACATTGACTTGGAATGGATAAAGTCTGTAGCAGACCTGGGGTCTTAATTGTCTCAAATTTATTTTGTTAGCAATATCAGATTTAAGGCCATCCCAAAAAAAATATTTCTTCACCCTGTGGTAAGTTTTTATAATCTTGTGTGTCCTCCTAAGGGAGAGGTGTGCAATTCCAAAAGAATCTTTTGTTTTAGTTGGGAATTCTTACAAAGATATAAGCGATATTTGTACCATAAGGAATCATTTTTCCAACTAAATGTATCATATGTACTGGGGTCTTGCTGCAACTTTTGAATGAGTGAGCACACTTCTTCGTCATTCTTCCATTCCTCCCTTGCTTCGGTTATCCAATCTAGTTGGATAATAGAAATGGAACAAAGAAATGATTCCACCTCCTCATCCTTTCCTGAGAGTGCATCTGCAACAACATTTAGCTTCCCTTTTTTGTAGATGATTTCAAAGTCATAACCCAACATCTTTATGACCCATTTTTGCTGCTCTTCTAAAGATAGTCTTTGTTCCAAAACATATTTAAGACTGTCATGATTATTTTTTACCTTGAAGTTTCTTCCTATTAGGTAAGGTCACCATTTCTTTAGTGCATGTAGTATTGCCAACATTTCCTTCTCATAAATAGATTTCTATAAATACTTTCCTTTGATTGGATGACTTTCAAAAGCAATGGGTCTTCCTTCTTTCATTAAAACAACACTAATTCCATTTCCTGAGACATCACATTCCACAATAAAGGTTTTTGTGAAGTGTGGCTTAGCTAAGACCGGTGCTAGGCACATTTCCTCTTTAAGAATATCAAAGGCCTTGAAGTGTGGCTCAGCTAAGACCGGTGCTAGGCACATTGCCTCTTTAAGATGTTAAAAGGCCTTATTTGCTTCAGGAGTCCATGAAAATGAATCTTTCTTCAATAATGTTGTTATAGGTGCTGTTATTCTCCCATAATTGTTAACAAACTTGCGATAATACCTTGTTAACCTGAGAAATCCTCGTAACTGATTTATGGTTGTGGGCACTTTCCATTCTTTAATGGATTTAATTTTGTTCGGGTCTACCTTAACACCCTCCTGAGATATAATATGACTGAGATATTCCACCTCTTTTACTCCAAAGAAACATTTGGAGGTTTTTTCATATAATTATTTCTCCTCAAATAGTTTGAGCACCTTGTCAACATGTTGAACATGATCCTTCCAATACCTGTTGTAGATTAGTATATTATCAAAAAATACAAACACATATTTTCTAAGGAAGGGTTTGAAAATGAAATTCATCAACCCTTGAAATATATAAGGTGCATTGGTAAGTCTAAAAGGCATGACCAAAAATTCATAATGACCCTCATGAGTTTGAAATGTTGTTTTTGGAATATCTTCAGTCTTCATTCTAATTTGATCATACCTTGAATGGAGGTCCAACTTGGTAAAATAAATTTCTCCATGTAATTCATCCAATAATTCATCAATAACAGGAATGGGAAATTTATCTTTAATAGTGAGCTTATTGATCTCCCTATAATCCAGACACATGGACCATCATCCATCCTTCATGTGCACCAATACTACTACAACAGAGAAATAACTTTGACTGGGTTGAACTATAACAACCTCTAACATTTCTGCAATCATATGTTCAATTTCGCTCTTTTTGAAATAAGGATATCTACAAGTCCCGATGTTTGGATGAATACTTCCTGGAATCAAATGAATAGTATTATCATGATCATGAACAAGTGGGAGTCCTTTGGGAGTTTCAAACACCTTGGAATGATTGTCCAAGACTTTTTGGAGATATGGAGAAATAGATGATTTTGATGTTGGGACTTCTAGTGGGCATAATTGTGAAATTATGCATCATTGTTCTTTCTTCAGAAGCTTTGTCATGACGTTAGAGCTTATTATCTTTCCCAGCTTCCCTATGATACCTCATAATTCAACTTCCTTTCCTTTCGAAAAAAAAATTAAGAAAAGTTCTTGAAACTTAAAATCTATTTTCCCAAAATATTGTAACCATTGTACTCCTAGTACAACATTAGCACCTCCCATTGGAATGGAAAACATTGGACTATTCAATACATATTCCCCCATGGTTATCTTGATATTATAGCATTTTCCAGAGAAATTTATAGTTCCTCCATTTGCAACCATCACTTGACACTATGGTGCTGGGTATAGGAAGAAATTCAATTCCTTGGCTACCTTACAATGAATAAAATTATGGGTACTACCCGAATCAATCAACACTATTGCATTTTTATTCTTGATATGTACTTCTATGTTGAGAGTTTTAGGAGTGGTAATTTCTGCCAATTCATTATAGGATATGGTCAGACTCATTTCTTCTTTCTCTAGGGTTGGTTCCTAGTGTATATCCTCTTCTTTTGAATTTTCTTGTTCATTTTTTCCCTCCTTTTCACAGTCTATGTAAAATAATTTCTTCTCAGCATACTTATGACCTTTAGTGTATTTTCTATCACAACTGTAGAAAATCCATTTTTCTCTTTTTTCTTCCAATTTTTGTGGTGTCAACCTTTTAGGTTGTGGAAGTCTAGGAATAACAACACTACCATATTTATATATGTGAGTGAAGGGCTTCCTTGTCGCCATAATTTTCATTTCAATTTTTCTTGCCAACTTGAATGCCTTCTCCAATGAATCTGGTTCCCAAAGGCGAACCTCATGTTGGATGTTATCCTTTAAAGTCCCTATGAAGACATCAATCTTGTGTTCCTCTAGAATATGAGTTACCCTTATATTCAATTTTTGGAGGTCCTCAATGTGCTCCACCATTGAACCCTTTTGTTTAATATTTATCAATTGGATAAAGAAGGTGTTACTCTTTGTATCCTCATAATGTGCTATCATTTCCTTCGTAAAAATTGATCAAGTGACTATTTTTTTACGAGAGAAAAGCCATCGATACCATGCAAATGTATTTTGTTCTAAATATAATGTTGCAATGCATACCTTTTGTGTGTTTTGCACATTATGGAGATCAAAATATTGCTCCATCTGTAGTATCCATGTTATGGGATCCTTGCCATCAAACTTCCTCATATCGATCTTTGGAATATGGTGGGTCTTCAATCCAAAATTAGAGTTTATAAAATCACGATCAACATTTATTTTTTTGACATCGTGAGTTTCCTCTACTACCTTTTCGCCATCAGGAATCATTTCTTGCATCAAGTTTTTCAAACCTTCCTTCAAACCTTCCATGTCTTCTTTTAAATCATTCTTCATGCCTTCCATGTTGCCTTTCATTTTTTCATCGATCTTAGCTTCCATGTAATCCATATTAGCTTCCATACCATTCTTAAAACCATCCATCTTAGCTTCCACGCCTTTATTCAAACCAACCATCTTAGCTTCCATTCCTTTCTTCAAAACTTCCATTTCATATTTTTTTACTCTTTGCGAGAGCGAAATTTGTTGCACTTGGTCTTGTAATTTTGATATATCACGTTGCACTTGTTCCTCTTCATGAGTCATAGTAAAGCTTTATGAGGGCTTAATGGGTGTTGAATTATTTTTAGGGGGAATTTTAGAACCTAATACTTATATATATGCTTCAATATTCCCTTGGAATCACTTCAAATTGTTTTTTCAAACAAGACTTATGAAATTTGAGAAAAACAATATACACCTTTTTCTTGCTTTTGAGGAGCTCGATATTGAAATTGATGTATCTAAGTAATTTTGGATCCTCGAGATTTTATCTTCAGTTCTTTAGTAGCCCTCTTAATCTTCTTTCCAATTACATAGGTCTGGCTTGATTTGGATTCTTCAAGAGAAACTTATGCCCAATCCCCCACAATGCCCTAATTATGGACTAGTTCACTAGAGAAAATTTGTATGGCATGCCACGTGTCACCGTTTCCTCCTTCTACTTTGAAATTGATACAAAGAAAACTAAAGTCCGTGTAATTTCAGCCACCTTTTATAGAATTCCAATCAAATTCTCAAAGAGAGAGTTATGACGATTTTCCCAAGGTCACCTCTTTGAGATGAAATTCGGGAGCTTGCAAAAACCCTAACTTCCAGAGATCATATCTCCTAAAATATTATGAACCAAGATTTGAAATTTTTACACAAAGTTCCTCTGGAGTTATTTGCAATTTTTTTTTTTAGCTTCTAAACCTTCATAGAAAAAAAATTATAGTGAAAATTCCATTATGACTTGTTTGAAGCAGCGAAACCCTAGAATCCAAAGATCTGATACCAAATGTTATGAAACCAACTCACAAAATAGAAGAAAAGAGAGATCAATGACTTATAAATCAGCCACTTCGAGGGGGAAACCTCCTTTATATTAAATAAATGAACAATTCTTGGATGATACAAATGAAAAAACCTCATTTTTATATATAGGAGTCCATGGAGTTAGACTTTAATCCTAGCCAACCTAACAATACTAATGTAAGGGCACAACAATAACAATAGTGGGATTTTAAGAGGAACAATAATAACAATATTGGGACTATAGGGGTACAACAATAATAATAAGGGGGCTACACTAACCACAATAAGGGACTACACTTGTAATATAGGGACCTAAAAAGAATCTGGAGAGGTAGTGTGGAATTTTTTCATTTTTATGCATTCAGATGTCTCTCAGCTTGTCCCTCAATGCCGATTTCCTAGCATCACTAATATTTTATAATAATTCAATGAGGGTATTCTAAATATAAAATGGACTTTCCTTTCGATGTAAATTTGATACTATGTGGTCTCTCACACACTCTAGGTTGATCCTCCTAGATTTTGCGGTATCCTTCTTCCACTGGGATAATTTTGGTGCATTTGATGTTGTTGTTTTTTCAATGTCATTTTGGTTATATTCCAACACTCCATTATCATCGAGTACTCCCTCTAGGGCATACTCCAATCTCAATCAGTTGAAAAACATTTTTCCGCATGAAAGAAAACCTACTTCACTGAATCTGTAAATCGAAATTATTGAAGGAGAAGATATATTGACTAGTTTCTATTGTGTTTTCAAGCTCTGATACCATGTATAAATGGAAATAAATTTTCTATTACTGATGAATTCGAATTGAATACAAGAGATGAAAATTTATTCTACAATATGTGGAATAGAAAATCACAAGATATAAACACATGCAAAGGAATGCAACCATCAAAACACAAGGAACACAATGATTTTACAAGGGAACCCAACTGAGAAAAACCTCTCTGCTACTTTTCATTAATCAGATGAGATTGAGAAACTACTAAAATTCCTTGCTTCAACTCTGAAGCACACTTTATACTATAAACCTATTCTCCTGCTGACTGATTATCTCTGGCCAACAATTAGCCTATTCAAGCCCCCAAATTAATCCTATTACCTTGTGAAATACAGGAGAAATTGAGCTCCTAAATAATAGGGGAATTCCCCATTTCCTTGGGAAATTCTAAGGGAATTGATCACCTGCTTAAATACCAAGTATGTACACTCAAATAGTATACAATTGATAATTACAATGTGTATTTTCCTTCGCTCCATCTAGGCAATTCGAATTCCATGCATGTTTGGGATAATTTTAGTTTATTGACTAGTTAAATAAGAGATCAATGAGTTAACAACAGTTATAACTACTCAAGTGACATTCAACTAACATTAAATTGACTCAATTATTGAATAGAGCTTAGCTAACTGATTTCAACTAGAAATAACTGAATTAGATTGCTAAATTTTAGCAATCACTACATGAAAAACTCTACTCCAAGCCTACAAAATTGAATTTTCTAATCTAACTAAGTGACAAGGCCATGTCACTAAAGCTAACTAAAATCCAAGTCATATTGCTAATTTTGAAAATCAAATTTATCCATTTGACTAAGGCACTAGTCAAATGAAGCTTTTCTTAATACATTTCTAACAATTAGCTTTTGTAATATCCCAAAATGGGACTGTTCAGCAATGCCTGCTGGAATAACGCACTCTTCACAAATTGGTGCACTGAAATGCGTTCGCAACTCATGGATCCCTTAGATCAGTGGATCTAGTGTCTATATCCAAAAGGAGAGCAAAAAAAAATCAAACTAGGTGAGGTAAGCAGACCTCCCACCACCTAGTATGGCTGGACAACACCCAATGAAGGGGCTGCAGCTATATGCAACAAACTGCTTCAGAAATAACGCAGTTCCACTAAAGTAAAGCAAGAGGCCAATATGGGGGCTCAAAGATCATATGTACATCAGAAAATCAGATTTACATTACAACACATACAATGTACAAGAGAAAGTAGAAGACTACACAAGAATGAATCCTCAGAAATGGGGTGCTACAACCTCAAGAAATGTCTGCATAAACTTGAAAGCGTTATTTTAATGGGCTGAAGCAGTAGTATATTAAAACTTAGATCTAGAGCAGATCTGTACACAAAATAGATCTAATTCAGATCTGTATACAAGAAAAGCTCATCTATACATTCCCCTTGGGGTTTTGTGCAAAACATGAAAGTACAAGAGTAGATCTGAGATCTAGAGTTGCAGATCTGCAGTAATATTCAGAAATATCTGAATCATATGATAGAACAATAGATCAGAAATGAAACAAACATGTATTGGATGGCCAATCCATGGATCACCATAGTGAGAGGAAGAATCCTATCACTAGAGATCTCTCCTCCAAAATGTAGACAAAACACCCTACAACTGCAAATTTGAAAATAACGTAGTTATTGAAGGGATACTACATTGTAGGCTCTGAGAATGGTTTGGCCTGATGCCAAGGCCTGGATCTGTAGCTCCAATTATCTAGGACACTCTTTCCAATGGGATAGAAGTCTTTCCCAGTGAAAAGGGGTGCTAGATGTGCATAGATATGAAGAGATCTATCTCCCACTTACTGCACCTCACAAGGACAACCCAGCCCTCAACAGGATCAGCGCTATAGGTGTAATGTGACGCTTGTTCCAAGCCTATTAGTGGGCAAGACAAGTAAAACTCCTCCAAGAGCTTCTCTAGGAAAGAGGTGGGATTCCCGCTCAGGAACACCAAATGCTAAACAGCATTATTATCAGCTAAACATCTAGAGAATGATATATGTCTGAATAGACAATATGTTCAGAAAATAATAATCTTCAACAACCTCCTCATGCTGCTCTCCTCTTCCTTTTATAATATAGGAGTCTTGTCAAACCCTAAACCACTTCAACAATTTATCTCCTTTCACATGTAGAGCCTCCATCTAGAACTGTGTTGTGCCTCAAGGAGGTTCATTGCATCTATACTGCGCTATAGATATGGTCATGGTTAACTTGATCAAGTGATCAACCTCTTTCACACTCAAGTGTGTTTATAAAAAGGCCTAGATTTAGCCTTGTTTACATTGGGCATTGATTTATTTTGATGTTTTTAGGAGTTTTACATGTCCTCCTTTACACTTTATTCATCAACATGAAAATAAAAACAAAACAAAGAAAAATTGAATATTCCCATTAGCTTGGGCTAAGTGGGAATATTACATTCCTCCCCTCCAAAATGTTGCTTGTCCTCAAGCAACGGATAAGGTGAGTGCTGCAAAATCTCCCCTTCTTCTCTTGTGGCCTCCTCATCCAATAGTCTCCACCATTGCCTCAGATGTTCTGCAATAATCCTGTCTCCCAATGGTTCCTCCCAAGTGTTCAAGTTGGCCTTTGGTGAATAAAACCAATGGTTCTCATCATGAAATACTGGAAGATCTATATGGAAACCTTCTTGGTGATCCATGGCCTTCTCAACATAGTTGTGATGACAATCATGGGGAATTTCATCATCAATGAAAGAATCCCATCTCCATGCTATCATCCAAATGAAATAAATCACCTCCCAGCTTGGAAATTCATAGAAAAACTCCTCCCCGATACATATGAGAGGCATGTCCCAAAAAAACATATGGCTCACCTTACAAAGAAACAAGTGGTCTACCATAGTGGCCATATAATATCCCATGCTCCCCTTGAAACATGTAGTGCAAAAAGTGTGGGAAACTCCTTCCCCCAAGGACACATCCAACCAATGTGTCTTCCCTCCATCCATGTTTTAAACAAAGATAAGAACAATTTTAGCATATGGAATCATAATTAGAGTCATTCTAGCTGTCATATGCAATAATGGAGAAGGACAATGGTCCCTCAAGTGAAACCAATGTATTTTTACTCCTAACTGCCATAGAATATGATATGACAAGTGTTTTTCGCAACACTTGTTTGCTACCCCATCCTTCTTGCATGCTTGGAGAATGTGCATAATAGTTGGTGTAAAGGAATCACACCATGAAGAGTATATCATCTCTCCAAGATCTTTCAAGGGATGGCCAAAATCACCATTGTTCATAGCCCCAAGTGGCCTATGAAACCCATCAGGAGTAGTGCTTCCTCTTGGAGCAAAGCCTTGCACATGAGTGTTAGAAAAGTACAAGCATATAGTAGATACATCATGATATTCAGAAATACAAGTCCCTCCATATACTTGTTTTACATCAGCGAGGTAACTCATGGATGAGTTCCCTCTCACACTCAATGAATAAGGAGGTGTTGATGATGTCTTTTCCCAAGAGCTATGTTCCTCCTCACCCAGCAAATGATCCATGCACTTACTCATATGAGAGTGCATCTCCTTATCAAAATCTTCCCACATGAATCCCTCTAATATAGTATAGAATGTTTTAATGAATCTAGTGGGTTTAGAAATCAAGATCTCATAGGTTGAATTAAGTAGTTTGTCCTTGAGTTTGGAGTTTTTAGATAAGTAGATCTGATCATAGAAATAAATGACTCCATTAACTACTCTATACCTCCTATCCATCATTTTATCATCAAGAACCTTACATGTGAAGAGCTCCTTGGAATATTTCATCAAGAGTTGGGATTCCGAGTATGGATCTAGGCTCCCCAAAATTGACAGCGCTGTAGGAATCTGAAATGAAATATCTGTCATATGATGGCTCTCCTCCTTGACATGCTTGATGCCAAAGTTACATGTTGTATTATTACCAACTTCCTTTTGTTGCCTCTCTTGCAGCTGATCTTTCTCAAGAAAAGATTGAAATCTATGGAAGTCAACCTTCTTTTGAAAGGTTCTCCTCTTCCAAAACATCCACATTTTTTCCCCTGCATACAAGAATGGTAATACCTACTTGTCATATTCAGAAATTTTCATTATATAATGGAGTACCCTTTGCTGCTCCAAGTCTATGGAGTGGCCTTTTGATACCATGCTCATATTAATACAGATTTCTGAATCTTTCTTCTTCAGCAAAAATAGATGAGTTGAAGATAGCAAAGTTAATTTTAGAAAATTTCTTAGCTTCCCATCAATGATTCTCGGTGCTGTAGTAGCCCCTCCCAAGGTTCCCTCTTTAGAAAAATATGTTACTACTACATATAGTTGAGAGAACACTTTATTTTTCTTCCAATCAAGGAGTCTCCCTAGTGGAATGCCTCCATGCATAGAGACATCAAGGCAGAAAGCAGGATGTATAGATGTATGGACTGATTTGTCCTTGCCTCTATTGCATGAATCTTCCTTCCATCTTTGTGCATCCATATTTTGAAATAAAGAGGGGTGTATACTCCTCATCATATGATGCTTGACCTCCCCTTTATCTTTTGCAATACTCAGGATTTCACCATGTGATAATGATGGCACATGCTGCACATGGATTGTGCCACAATCTCTATATGTGAGACTCTTTGGAACTCCTTGCAAGAGTGCAAGAGTTTCTCTCCTTAGATCCATTTCTCATTCTCCCTCTCCATGAGGTTCTAGATGTGCTCTTGTTATGACTGTGTTGTTATCCCCAACCTTCTCTTCCTTGATCTTGCAAAACCCTTGGAAGTTCAAGTGATTTTTGAACTCCTTAGATTGAGCCTCATACTCCTGCAAATAACTAGAAAGAGTCTCTTTCTTTGGCACATCTCCTTCCTTCCTCTTCATGAAGAAGTTGCCAACAGAACGTTGTAGATTTGATGACATGGCTAAGTGCTCATATCCATGAGATGAGGACTTATAACCTTCCTCATGTATAGATATTGTAGATCTTGTTGAGGGATCTCCATGTTTTTCCCTTATTTCTTTGATATCTCTGCTGATACCCTTCAGAGCTTGAGATAGAATTTTTGTGAACCTATTCTCTCCAGAAAACAAGGGTTTTCTTTGATATCTCTTGAAAATATTATCCTTCTGTTGACGGGAAAAATTTGTCCGGCCAACAGCAGGGGATCTCCCCGGTAGAAAGTCCCAATTAGACCTTAAACCGTTTGGAGTAGGGATCCCGTCCGGGGTGTGGGTCCGGCTACCACTTAAGATGACTTCCCTTCGGTCTCAAAAGAACCTGTTCGAACCTACGGACATACACTCATTCACATGATACATAATACAAGATTAATGTGTTAAGCACGAATCAAACACTATGCGTAGCAAGATTATAGATAAAGCACACACACCTCAAGAGATGTCATTAGCAACACATCTTTTGTGGGGTAATGCTTGTTCGGTAGTCCAATCACAAAAGAAATAGTTCTTTATGATAAGATACCTCACCACTTACTGAAAGATGAAACGAAATGCTAACAAAATAGTTCATTAACATTCATTAATAGAACAGATAATGAAATGAAGATCATTGATACAACACGGATAGCCATGACGCATAAACGATGACATGAATAATGCAGCTTCATTAATCATAGGATATTCCGAAACTGTACAAGGAATACGCAAAGTGTTCATACAGCAAAACACATCATAACCATAGGGTATTTTAACAAGACTCTATATTCATATGCTCAAATGTAGGATCTTTCAATACAAATGCATGTAGCTCTTGAGTTTTCCCAAAAAAGAAAAATCCCTTTTACAATGTCCCGTAGGAGTATTTATAATGCCAAAATTGTCCGTTGGGTTTCCTTGACTGTTCGCCTTCTTGACCTTTGGGTTACCTTGCGACCCACTCCTTCTGCGACCTGGGTAGGTGATGCGACCTGCGACCCGAGTAGGAGATGCGACCTGCGACCTAGGTAGGAGATGCGACCTGCGACCTGTCCT